>JAWQFJ010013738.1:5000-14239 GCA_034096865.1 Theodoxus fluviatilis | reverse complement strand
AGTGAGTGAGTGAGTGAGTGAGTGAGTGAGTGAGTGAGTGAGTGAGTGAGTGAGTGAGTGAGTGAGTGAGTGAGTGAGTGAGTGAGTGAGTGAGTGAGTGAGTGAGTGAGTGAGTGAGTGAGTGAGTGAGTGAGTGAGTGAGTGAGTGAGTGAGTGAGTGAGTGAGTGAGTGAGTGAGTGAGTGAGTGAGTGAGTGAGTGAGTGAGTGAGTGAGTGAGTGAGTGAGTGAGTGAGTGAGTGAGTGAGTGAGTGAGTGAGTGAGTGAGTGAGTGAGTGAGTGAGTGAGTGAGTGAGTGAGTGAGTGAGTGAGTGAGTGAGTGAGTGAGTGAGTGAGTGAGTGAGTGAGTGAGTGAGTGAGTGAGTGAGTGAGTGAGTGAGTGAGTGAGAGAGTGAGTGTGTGCGTGAGTGAGTGAGTGTGTGCGTGAGTGAGTGAGTGAGTGAGTGAGTGAGTGAGTGAGTGAGTGAGTGAGTGAGTGAGTGAGTGAGTGAGTGAGTGAGTGAGTGAGTGAGTGAGTGAGTGAGTGAGTGAGTGAGTGAGTGAGTGAGTGAGTGAGTGAGTGAGTGAGTGAGTGAGTGAGTGAGTGAGTGAGTGAGTGAGTGAGTGAGTGAGTGAGTGAGTGAGTGAGTGAGTGAGTGAGTGAGTGAGTGAGTGAGTGAGTGAGTGAGTGAGTGAGTGAGTGAGTGAGTGAGTGAGTGAGTGAGTGAGAGAGTGAGTGAGTGAGTGAGTGAGTGAGTGAGTGAGTGAGTGAGTGAGTGAGTGAGTGAGTGAGTGAGTGAGTGAGTGAGTGAGTGAGTGAGTGAGTGAGTGAGTGAGTGAGTGAGTGAGTGAGTGAGTGAGTGAGTGAGTCAGGGAGGGAGTCAGGGAGGGAGTCAGGGAGGGAGTCAGGGAGGGAGTCAGGGAGGGAGGGAGGAAGCCTTATATACGACACACCAGCTTTTGTCGGCTACGTAAGGTCTTTGAATCTTCACTTATCCGGTGTGGGTTGAGTCTTGCATACAGCTGCTCCAATACCTCCACCATTGGCTTGATCGCTGTGGTCTTTGTGCTTTCAGGGCCTGCTCCAATAGAACTCGCACAGCCGGCCCCAAGCAGCACTTGAATATGTGCCACCAGGAGGAACCTTGTGGTTCAAATTACGGAAGGCATCAAGCCCATCAGGACAGCACGTGATTCCTCCAAATCTAGAGGGACTACATTCCACCGTTAATTGCCTTTTGGAGTCGCTACGAGAAATGCAGTGGCCATATTCCTACCGCTGATCCAAAAGGGCTGCTGAAAGAGAAAAAAAGCTTTGCCCTATAATATGCACTCTTATTCTTCGTGTCCTCAAAGGACATGCAATTACGCCTCAAAGATAAATAAACTGCAGATATCCGAATAATCATAGCCGTTGATAAGGAACCCACACCGTGAAGAACAGAGAACGAAAAGATAAATATGATCCTGTTTTAAGAAACCCACGGACGATAAATCTATCAGAGGACGTGTTAAATTCTTATCCTGGTAAAGTCGTCGGTAAAATTATCTTTTCGTGGTCCTATAAAGATTGATATTGTTTAAACAGCTGATGCTAATATTCTTACCCGTAATATAAAGTTGCGTGAATGTTTCGTTGGGTTTCTTGCATCTCTGTCCGAAGTCGACACGTAATATCTTAAGTATCTTTGCGACAGGATGTGCATCAGGGAGGCAAAGCTTGAGAGGAAAGTGAATTGCCTAAACAAGATGTTGATTCATTGCTGAAACTTTCTGCTCAGAATTATAAAAATAATTCCATTATCAGACACGGGCGAAGTGAAGTGGATTCTAGTTGAGAACAAATCGCATTTACGAAGCGCTTTTGGGGAAACACATTGACCTTTAAGCTCGTTATGTTTACGAAAACGCAATTTCCTACTCAGATCCACGGGATGAGCTTTCCTTCGATTCGAGTGAGTGACATCATGTCGCCTTTGAACAAGGTTGAAACAACATTCTGTGTGCGCACGTGTGTGCACACACACGCCCAGTCATGCACGCACACATGCACACATTCATTAGCGAGCGGACGCGCTTTGTGAAGTGTCATTGGTGTTGTAGGATCTCGGTCACAGTCAGTAATGATACGCATCCATGACAACTGTAACAATGACTATACCAGATGATGCTGAAGATTCTGACGACGACAACAACGACTATGATGATGATGAACAGGATGATAATGATGACGACGAAGTCGATGACGATGACAGTGATGACGGCAGCTATTACCACGACCACGATGCCGTCAACATCGACGACGACGACGATGATGATGATGATTATGATGACGACGACGACCATGAAAATTAACGAAGACGACGATGACAATGATGATGATGATGATGACGATGACGACGACGACGACGACGATGATGATGACGACGACGACAACGACGACGATGATGATGACGAAGATGATGATGCTGATGATGATGTATGTATGTATGTATGTATTTTGGCTCTTATATAGCGCCAATCTCACACCCAAAGGCATGCTCAAGGCGCTCAACACGTTCACCCTTTGAATAAAAGAGTTTTTAGCTGTGACTTGAAAGTCTGTATTGAAGGAGATTTCCTCAGTCTGTCTGGGATATCGTTCCAGAGTTTTGGTCCAGCATACGAGAATGCTCTCTCCCCAGATCTCTTGGTGTT
Organism: Theodoxus fluviatilis; assembly: GCA_034096865.1. NCBI lineage: Eukaryota > Metazoa > Mollusca > Gastropoda > Cycloneritida > Neritidae > Theodoxus > Theodoxus fluviatilis. Next base: position 11,565 of record JAWQFJ010013738.1, on the reverse strand, counting down.
GTAGCGTGGCACATGGAGTAATGACTGCGCCGAAGATCTGAGATCCCTCACAGGCTTATAAGTCTTGAGGAGCTCAACCAGATACAGCGGGGCCAAACCATTGACGCACTTGAACACATGACACAGTGTTTTGAACACAATACGTTGGTGGACAGGCAGCCAGTGTAGCTCTCGAAGGATGGGTGTTATGTGAGAACGACTAGGTGGACGTTTCACTATACGTGCTGCGGTGTTCTGCACCTGTTGAAGTCTTCGGAGATATTCTTGGGTTTCACCTAGCAGAAGGCTATTGCAGTAATCAAGATTAGACATCACCAACGTCAATACAAGAGTTGTGGCCGATTTTTCAGTCAGGCATTGTCTGATACTTGAGATACGTCGGAGCTGCCAGTAGGAGGAAGAGATCGTTCTGCTTACGTGTGGCCCCATAGAAAAATGCTCATCGATCTTTACGCCAAGATATGTCACACATCTTGACGAGGGGACCTCGACTCCCGAAATGGAGATGTTGGTTTCTGGGAACAACTGAACATGTGCCTTAGAACCGATGATGATGAATTCTGTTTTGTCTTCATTTAATTTCAGACGACTTTTCACCATCCATGTTTTCACATCGGTGCAACATCTCTCCATGGAAGCTTTTGCCGCAGCGAAAGAGTCTTTGTCAGGGTTCGAGGTTGTAAATAACATAGTATCATCTGCGTAAAGATGGAATGACAGATGATGACTATCAATCAGGGCACTCAGAGATACTGTGTAGATGGAATATGATGATGATGATGACGACGACGACGACGATGATGATGATGATGGCGGTGGTGGTGGTGGTGGTGGTGATGGAAGAGGAAAAAGGGAAAGGAGAAGAAATAGATTAAGAAAATAGTATTCGCAGAAACGGATGTACGGAGAGACTAATGACCAATTTGGTGATACACGTATAGCGGACGGAGAAAGCGTTGAACGGACGAGGGAACCAACCAAAAATATGTTTGACTGATGACAATGATGTGGATTTCAATCGAAACTTTTCCAGAAAGCCAACAATGGCGCGTAATGTTTGACGCAGAAATCATGAGAGAGTACTTAGATGATATAGTGGCGAGAATGGACAGATAGACGTAATATATCGACAGAATTTGTTTTAAGCTGAAGAGACAACGAAGACAGACAGATGCGAATGCACTGGAAAACAACACTTGAAGAGATAGTGTCAGTGGACGATGACAGAGCAGTCACTGTGGAAATGAAAGACTTGGAAAGGTTTCACTTCACCTCGCCTCCCTCCAAGCAAAAGGTGAGAAGACATGGCTACGTGCTCTGCAGTGTTGACTGTGATGAATGAAAAGTCACTGTGCGAATGACAGACTTGGACAGGTTTCACCTCGCCTCCCTCCAAGCAAAAGGTGAGAAGGGCCGGCTGTGTGCTCTGCTGGGTTGACTCAGGCAGGCACGTCAATGATGCCATCCCCACCACCACCCACCACCCGACCCCCTCGTCTCCACAACCCCTCCCCTTTCAGCCCGCTATTTTCTCATTAGGTCTATCTCTCCCTTTGACTGCCACCTACAGTCACCAGCTGTATTCAAACAATTCAATTTCTCCCTTTCTGTGTTCTTCAAACCAACGTCTCCCTCCTTTCTGTCTCGTCAGCGGCCATTTTGATTCAAGCCATGCATCCGTCTGTGCATTTAGGTGACTTTGCTTTTAAAAGTTCTTTAATTAAATTGTGTTATATTTCTCTCGGTGCAGTCTTTGTTGTGATAATGTTGGTTAGTACATGCATATACAGCGCTGATCTAATCGGACCTGAACAGTGCACTGAACAATGTTATCAAGAAGCTCCTGTATCGAACGCAATAATCATTATCCTTGTGCTTCATACGTTGACTGTACATGTACTGCTTTGGCACAAAGACCAACCAGGCAAAACCCTGAATTATTGCCTATTCTGAGGCGAGGAACAATAGCACAACATTTCCGCCGATGTGCTTACCCAAATCTGAGCTACAAAATCTCTGAAGGCTAGAATCTAATTCTGTAACCGAGGTCACCTTGCACCTGCCAAAATGCAGTGTGTGATTATAGATGTTGTCGTCACAAAATGTCCACCCTGTGAAATCAGGGCTTGGCATCCGCCTCAAGATTAGATATCTGTGGATGAAGGTCAAGAGGTCAATATAATGACCACGTAACTTCAAGTCTGCGTATCCAGCTCCATTCATAGTCTTTACCTCCTGATCAACGGGCCACCTCATTGACTATCTACTGCAAAGACGTCAGGAAGGTCACTGTGTTCCATGAACACTTACCTATGATCCACACGCCACGGTTTGTGGATTTCATTACAAGAAAAACTTACGGAGAAACCAGAGCAGTTTTTGCATCAATTCGATCTCCGATTACACAAGCTGCCTTGACGTACGCTGACGTGACCCTATATGACCTGTTATGACCTGACCTGACCTGACCTGACATGATATAGCATGACACGATACCAACATTTACCTGAGAACAAGAAATTTCCAGAGAAGCGAGACCATTTATAGTCTTCTTAGGAAGAGCCCTGTCGGCAAGTGTTTCAGTACCATCTTCCTGGCACTCTCAAGGAGTGGGCCACTCCTGTGCCATGTCCCCAGGTGACCGCCAAACATCCACAACGGCCAACCACCCTGTGATGATCTCTGTCATCTGCCCCGTAAAAGCACGAGCACTGGGTGCCAGAAAAAGGAAGCCCGATCACCGAAGCTCAAAGACTGTCCAGTCGAATACAGGAACTGTCCCCTGGGTGCCCTCTGAGAGGTCTCGCTCCCCAGTGTTTCTCTTCAACCAGATCCAAGAGGATGCCCCCTCTGCAGCTTCCGCCATCGCCCTCAAGAACGTTGTGACCTGCTTATGGCGGAGACCAAGCTGCCTGCAGATATTGTGACCCGAACATCAGACAAATCTTCCGGCCCTAATTTCTGCTGCAAAGAACTTGATTCATCTCGTACACGAAATTGAGGACGTTACTCACCGCTATTAAATTTGCAGTATACTACTCACAAATACGAGATAAAGTATCGGAGAGGCCTGAAGAAAGGTAAATATCAAAATCAATGTCAGGCTTTAGAATGATCTGAGTTCAATCTGGAAATAGCACATGGTAAAAATGGATACTGGTATCTACCAGTGTGTGTTCAGGATGGGTGATAAACTTCTGCTACGAGGTATTCATCTGTTCCGGTAGTCAGTTTGTAGAATGTGCGTTGAATCATGAATAACTGTTTGTAATTAATTTCTCAGTCAATTTTTCACTAGAAAAATTGCAAAGTTATGGTTCTTTTAAATATTATTTTCGATTATATTTTCATGAATACAACTGCATACTTGAAAATACCGACTACTGCAAAATAAGTGGTATGTTAAACACTTTCCTCATCAAATGACACCAAGACACTCGAGTACCATGCCTTACTTTCAACGTACTGCGTTCCATTTTGAACGTAGTACGTCACACTAGTAACGTACTACGTCACACAATCTAAGTCATGTGACCGTTCCCTCTCGTTCAGTGCCAAAAGCAAACTCACAAGTCGGCTTCCAACACAAAGTTTCACTTTCCTAAAGATTTTTTTTCAAACAAAACGTGCAGTCTGAACTCTTTCTCCTTTTTTTCATTCTTGAACTGCTTCTGTTAAAAAAAAGCACTTTTCCTTTGAAAACGAGATTTCATCAACGGATTCCAGTGGTGTCCTAATGATTGGGCGTGCCTTCGTCAATTTACCCAGTGTGCTGGTGTCTGCTTTTCTCGTTTTTACCCCCGACAGACAATGGCAAACATTAAATCAACAAACTCTGATGACAGCATTGCAGGAAGTGCAAGGCAACCCTCTTTCTATGCCAAAGAGCTTCATTTAAGTCAAGCGGTACACTCTTTGAATTCTTTGGCTCCATTGTTCATTTTAATCAAGCGGTACACTCTAGCCTTGAATTATTTGGCTCCATTGTTCATTTTAATCAAGCGGTACACTCTAGACTTGAATTCTTTGACTCCATCGTTAGCTGGAAACGCCATACGTCTGGAGAAGCTGGATGCCTTCTCATCAGCCAGGAAATATGGTATTTCCTTCCATATGGATCTATCATTATGCCGCTTGTCACTCATACAGAGAGGACATGCCTATTTATGTCTTCTCTTCTTTTTTTACGTCTTGTTGAACAGAGCAGGACTAGTCCAAATCCGGAAATTAAAGTTCTGTTTTCACAGAGCTACGGGTCGTTTTTTGTTGGAGCCTCATGCTGAAGTTTGAAATCACAAGAGAGACCAGCAGGGTAGGGTACGTAGTGTACCCTGACTGATACAAAAAAGAGCAAAAAGTCAAGTACACTACATGAAGATTGTCATTGACCTATTCGTCTCAGTCATGATAATTCTGTTTGTTTTCTGTCTCGTCGACTCGTCCAGGTGTGCATCAGTGCTATTTCTTGAAAACATTCAAACAGATACACTGATAACGAACAGTTCCCTGTTGTTGGTAGACAAAACACGCAAGCGCATCACCAACTTCCAAAAACATCACCCCATAACCCTCTTCAGGAAGCGGATCGCGTCACGACTAAATCGGGAACAGCTGGCCGTCACGATAGCGAGATGCACCGGGATTATGACGTAATGGGAATCCCGCTTACGCATGCAATGACCCATGCGTCACGAGGTCAGGGCAGGCAGTGGAGGCTGGCTGTCAGACAGGGAGCACATGAACACGTGTGCTGTTGTACACGGGTCACCATTGCTGCAGAGGTGACTCTGTGTGTATGTAGGGAAGGCGGGCTGCGTAGATCTTGTCAGAACTTGACTGAGCAACGAGGAAAAAGCGCAGTGATGGTGATGGGATGAACAACAGCACAAAGTCTATTAACTGAGGGAAGACCAGATTTCATAATAGGGATGAAATATGTTTGTGTCGGAAGGGAATCGGATGATCATAGATGTGTATGTTTGTTTACGTGCACTCGCACGAGAGAGACAGACAGACAGACAGACAGACAGACAGACAGACAGACAGACAGACAGACATATAGACAGACAGACAGACAGAGACGAACACACAGGGAGTGAGAGAGAGAGAGAGAGAGAGAGAGAGAGAGAGAGAGAGACGGACTGAGAGAGAGACGGACTGAGAGAGAGACGAACAGAGATCGAGAGACACGGACTTAGACAGACAGATAGACAGACAGATAGACAGATACACAGAGGGACAGAGAGAGAGAGAGAGAGAGAGAGAGAGAGAGAGAGAGAGACGGACTGAGAGAGAGAGAGACGGACTGAGAGAGAGAGAGAGAGAGAGAGAGAGAGAGAGAGAGAGAGAGAGAGAGAGAGAATCACGAATAGTTTATTGAGGAAGGCCACCTAACCAATTTCAAAAGGTGTTGTAAGATGCACTTCTGTTCCTCTAATGCGAGGGGTACAAGTGCTCACTCCTTTGCAGGCTACGTAACAAGTGACTCATTCAGTATTCTAAATGGGAAATGGCTTTCTCTTCTGAATCAACCGCTTCTCCATGCACTCTATGCATGAACGTTTTCTGCATATTCATGCAAATCGATCTTACAGCAGGTATCTGCCTCGATGAGATAAGAAATTATATCAGATTGTCAACGTTTGAATGTGTAAACCTGGGTATATAGTGTTCCTTCAGACTATATCATGCAGGAGAGAGAGAGAGAGAGAGAGAGAGAGAGAGAGAGAGAGAGAGAGGGGGAGTGAGGGAGAGAGAGAGGGGGGGGAGGAAGAGAGAGAGGGGGGGGAGGGAGGGAGGGAGGAAGGGAGGGAGAGAGAGAGAGAGGGTGGGAGGGAGAGAGAGAGAGGGGGGGGGAGGGAGGAGGGAGGGAGGGAGGAAGGGAGAGAGAGAGAGAGAGAGAGAGAGAGAGAGAGAGAGAGAGAGAGAGAGAGAGAGATTCAGCGTGGCTGAGACTATAGTGAATATAGTATCTCTGTGTTCAGAATGAGAGAGAGAGAGAAAGAGAGAGATCAGAATTTTTTTGGACGACGACCCATAGTATCAAATTATACCCTTATATTCAAATAATGTGCATATTTTTGAATAACATTCAAATGTATCATGTACATTGATGATTCAACGAAAGAATGTACCTTAGACATATTTATAACTTATGTCGTGCATTGGGAAGATTCTGATGTACATAGCCAAATACTTAATGCAAGTGAAATCACTTTAATTTCCATATTTGTGGTAAAGTGAATGTAGTGTTGTGTTATGTTAATATATGTAAAAAGGGGAGTTAGATTTCTGACTATTTACAGACTCTTTCAAGTGGTATGCATGCTTGATAAAATTATTGTTGTCAACTGTGTATAAATACTTTTTTGGCTGAATTTTATGAAGTAACAATGGAGGAATGCAGTATAGAATACCACAGAACTAGAGAGTTAATATTTGCTCATCCATTTGGCTGCATAGTTTGAGAGCATAACAATGTATTTACTGCATCGTCTCTCACCTTTCTGGTGTCCTTATCGTCAAGCAGTTTTGTCTGCTTCATATAACTGTTTCTCGTTATGCA
>JAWQFJ010013732.1:25000-27217 GCA_034096865.1 Theodoxus fluviatilis | reverse complement strand
GGCCAAAAGTTACTGTCGACTAAATGTTAATGAGGAAGTCATAGCAGAGTTATCTGCTCGGGACGTGCTGAGAATTCAAACTCTAAAAAGAGACGGCCCCACTCCGCCTGACTGACTTCGCACGCCGGGGAGTTATGCCTAGATCCGGCCGCGTTATATATCTGCGTTTTGTGACAAACGCTTGCTCGGCGGTACTGTACTCCATGCACCTTAACGGTCCGCGTGATTCGGGTGTAATCATTAAGCAAACGACGTTTATTGGCGCTGCTGAAATGGTCGAAGTCGGAAACATTCGGAACGTCGTTTAGCTTAAGATTACACCCGATCACGCTGGAGCCGTTAAGGTGCATGGAGTACAGTACGCCGAGCAAGAACGTTTTGTCACAAAAACGCAGATATATTATAAACGCAGGCCGGATCTTAGCATAACGCCCGGGCTGCGTGCCAAGTACAGTCAACGGTCCGCGTTCTATATAAACCAGACCAAAAATAGATCTACCGGAAGTGACTACCAATATTTCCAGCAGGGGAGACGGCTTTGCACGGAAAAAAACTTTTTGAACGCTACATTATGTGTACCCCCCCCCCCCCGATACAAAGCACCAAAACACAAAAATCGTAAAGCAACTAATGAGTCGTTTGCGGGATATATTCCCATGCGCGAAACAGGGAAGGGAGAGGATAATTTTTTCGCAAAAGAAGAGAGAAGAGCAGATAACTCTGCGATACATTGAATTATATATGTATATTGAAGGAAAGCAGAGAAAGAAAGAAAACAGATTATGAAGGAAGACAGAAGGAAAGAGAGAAAGAGGAGGAGGCAAGTCGTCGATGCACAACAGTCTCTTGTGTTTTTATGGACTTCATTAATTACTAAATGAAATCATACATACGTTGTAAAAATAGTCAGCAATGCGTCTTCCTTTACCGAGTCTGAGAAGAACACGTGATCATGATGTGTGCACACACAGTCATCACGCGCAACTCCATCTTTCTCGAAAGTGGCGCCATTGTCAGTACAGCCGAACTCAGGCATGCAGTTTGTGACAGCTAGTGCAGGTTGCAGTGAGTGGCGGCCTTTAGGCCTACCTCTGATAAGTTCTCTTCTGTTTTCCCCTTGCAGGAAAGAAACCTGCTGTCAGTCTTGAGGAAGTTATAGTTCTGGACCTTGCCCATCCCAACTCTCCAGGAAGTGTGATCGGAAGCAAGCTTCTCCTAAGCAACTGCTTGCAACAAAGTGCTTCAAGAGATTAATCAAAAGTATTTGTATTGCTTCAGTGGGCCTCAAACGCTGCGCAGCAAATGTGCATATCCAGGGAAGAACGTTAGTTTCGGCATTCGGAAAGGTTTTCCGTGACTGCATCCCTGTAAGCAGTTTTACCCAAACCCCATAGATCCAGTGAAGATCGGGTTTGCCCTGAATTCGCCACACTGAGACCATTCTGTGAACCCGAGTCAGTAGTGACTCTGGCACAGTTCGCAATGAATGAGTAATAGACTTGACCCTTCGCATTACAGCATTGCGCCAAAAGAAGTTCGTTTTGATATAATTTTTCTGCACTTTTTTACATAAATCATTCAGATCTGTAAACTTGTTTCCATTTCAACAATGACATTTTATTTTATCGAATAAATGCTTGTTTATTGCCTCAACAAAGTAAGTTATGAGTTTTGTGTGAAATAGTCTTAGAACTACTTTAACGGCGTATGTCAGTTAGCAGATCGGCTATCCCACAAGCCTCTCGTGTGACTCTCATTTGAATTTTTCGGACGAAATCTTTCCATCACGTGATGTCAACTGTTTCGCCGGCAGGCGAAGTCTCTAGTGGACTAGAATGCACTGAGACATGACCTCTCACAAAACACACGGTCACAACGTGTGATTACTGCATTGAAAGCTTAGTGATGTCGTGTATCTACCACTGGGCAATCTGCAACGAAGATGCCTGGCAAATGATACGAATTCAGAACGGCGCTCGAACGGGCTGTTTTGGTGTAATTCCCTTTACTTAGTAGCAGAGGTTTATTTCATTGTAGATGTCCTCGATTTCCGTCATTCCTGGTCCGTGTTCTATCCAGAAGGATTTGATCACGGTTCTCGCAATCCACAGCATTGGCCGTGTGGACAGATTGGAGGCGGAACTGCATACTTTACCGAAGTCGGTTGTGTGTCCAACTATTTGTGTCGCACGAGCACACACACACACACACACACAC
>JAWQFJ010013732.1:10000-20000 GCA_034096865.1 Theodoxus fluviatilis | reverse complement strand
GGTGTCGCAATTCTCGATCAGCGGCACCAAGTGAATTTAGATTCTGGAAATGACTTGTGCAACAGTGAGCCTTGGTTAACGAAATATCAAGCCTGGGTAAAGTACGTGCAGCAACCGAATACCTCCGCCGGTGCGGTGAGGGTGACCTAACACATTAGGAAAGATTTTCCGGTGGAAGTAATGCGGTGTTTGAAGTGTACAGACCTATTCTATGTCATCCACGATGTCGAACTGAAAGCCAATCCCACTGAGATTGGACAATCGTGTCCAATTGCCTGAGAACTCTCATTCCGAGGACATAGGCATCGGGGTATTTCTGTCTCACTTCCAACACTCCCTAAGGTTACGCTTGCAGAAAAATTTCGCCTTTCACTGTTGTCCGTGGGAGGACAGCGCCACTACAGAGTGTAGAAGAAACTCGAGTGTTGTTGTGAACAGTGAAAAAGTCAGAAGTTTAAAGCAGTTGAAAGGCATGAAGTATTTAAATCTAGTAATGGGAATACATTAAACGTCCTCCAGCTTTTTAAAAATAACTATTAGGTAGTGACTGTGTATAAGGTAACCATGCATTAAATACTTCGTGACTGCAAGATCCAAGGTCAATAAAGTACTCTATCATCTTGCGCCGACAGAATCAATTAAGCATATATTAATACTATTACATTGTAGAAGAAAACGCAAATGATCACAACAACAACAACAACATGAGGTTACTCAGAGTCACCATACGAGGCAGGAAAAAGAACTGCTAGGAATAAACGCAACGGAATTGTTCTCAAAGCATTGAGAATGAAACTGACGATGATGATGATGGTGGTGATGGTGGTGATGGTGGTGATGGTGGTGATGGTGATGGTGGTAGTGGTGGTGGTGGTGTTGTTGATGGTGGTGATGGTGGTGATGGTGGTGATGGTGGTGATGGTGGTGATGGTGATGGTGGTAGTGCTGGTGGTGGTGCTGGTGATGGTGGTGACGGTGGCGGTGGTGGTGACGGTGGCGGTGGCGGTGGTGGTGGTGGTGATGATGATGATGATGATGATGATGATGTTCATGGTGATGAAAATTATGACGTTGACGACTATACATGTATATTTTATGTGTACCTTGTATTGTTGGGGGGTGGGGGGGTGGGGTTGTGGTCTGGGCCCTACGTCCCGCACAACAAATGGATGGTGACGCGCAACATACAACCTCTCCCATCCTGGAGTAGTGATTGCCGCTGCAACACAGTTTGCTGTACTTGCATGCATATGGCCTCCAACCAAATTGCTCCTGTAAGGACACCTTCACGTGGTCCCCCCTGTTGCTTACAGAGTCCCCTACAGGTGCGACCAAGTACTCGGCGGTATAACCGAGAATTGGGCAGACTGGGCTCAATAAGCCTTGGTTGGCAACCAGTCTAGGAGAAGGACAACTCTGACTCCAAACCCGGGTAGATGGAGCTCGTTAGCCTTGACAGGCAATCCGTATAGGAAAAGGAAACACTGAGGTAAAACCTACGGCCCAAGGACCTCGCTGCCACCGTCCCAGCTCGATTGGCCATGGCAAATGAACCTCGGGCGTAAAGGGTGGTGCTAGTCTCGCGCACACTGTGCTTCACCTATAAAACTCCAATGCGCGTCCACAACCCAACTCTTCCAAGTCCTGTAGCGATGGGACAGGGGCGAAAACGGCAGGTGAAAGATGTCACTGGAAGCCGCAGTCCCAATCCTGCATGCAGGCGGTTCAGGACTTTGGTCACCTGATGTTGACCTGGAGACGACAGAATCACTCGGCAGCATCCTGAACGACCAAGCAGCCTTCTCTAGGGACAGCACTGCTTGCTCCACATGGAGGGGGCCTAGAAAAGGTGGCCTAAAGAAAGCTCGTCTCCTACACATCCAGCTGGCTTACCGCGGTCAGCGGGCATCTTCCCATGCGGTCGAGCAAAATCAAAGAAAAATATATTTACACCCGCGAAGGGTGCCGCTGGATTGAAAGTCGCATGCTGGAACATCATAACCATGCTTGACTCAGCTGACAGCAGTTGCCCAGACCGTCGCTTTGCTCTCATTGCTCTTGAACTGTCGCGACTGGATATTGACATCGCCGCTCTGAGTGAGGTCCGTTTCCCCGAAGAAAGCATCCTTCGAGAACATGACGCCAATTACAACCTTTTCTGGTCAGACAAACCAGCTACAGAGAGACGCCTTTCAGGTGTCGGCTTAATGATCAGAAACACCATCGCCTCCAAACTTGAAACACTACCAACAGGACACTCTGACCGCATCATCTCCATGCGCCTCCGACTGAGTACCCAGAAACACGCCACGCTCTTCAGTGTGTACGCCCCAACACTCCAAGCAGATCCCGGAGAAAAGGACAAATTCTTTTTCGATCTACGCAGTCCCCTGCAGTCCACCCCAGCTGACGACAAGATCATAGTCCTCGGCGACTTCAACGCCAGAGTGGGCCAAGATTTAGAAGCCTGGAGAGGAGTTCTTGGGAAACACGGTGTAGGAAAAAGCAACGACAACGGGCGCCTATTACTGGAGTTCTGCTCGGAACAACGACTCGTCATCACAAATACCATCTTCCAGCAAAGTGGATGCATCCTCGGTCTAAGCACTGGCATCTCCTTGATTACATACTAGTGCGCCAGCGTGACAAGAGCGACGTCTTACACACCAGAGTAATGCCCAGTGCTGAATGTCAAACTGACCACCGCCTTGTTCGCTGCAAACTCAAATTCCGCCTTAGACCCAAACCGAGGAAAGGGGGCTCATCAGGAAGAAGCTCAAAATCCGCAGCATCCAGACAACTGAAGTAAAAGCTGACTTTCAGGCAGGTCTACAGACAAAGCTGGAAGAATCCATCTGCCCCACAGATCCCTCCCCAGAGATTCTTTGGGAACAACTGAAAGCTACCATCCTGCAAGCATCAGAAGATGTCCTCGGATTTACAAAAGAGAAAAATAAAGACTGCTTCGACGAAAACGACAAGGAGATCCAGAAAATGCTGTTGACGAAGAGGACTGCTCATCAGGCCCACTTGGCACGATCATCTTGCCCACAAAAGAAAGCTTCCTTCCCTCATACGTGCAGCAATCTCCAGCGAAAGCTCAGAGTCATCCAAGACAAATGGTTAAACCTCGCAGAACGAACACAGCTGTGTGCAGACAGTGGCGACTATAAGGGTTTCTATGAAGATCTCAAGGCAGTATACTGCCCCTCACATCAGGTCCAGAGTCCCCTACGCAGCGCAGATGGCCGGGCGCTCCTTACAGACAGGACATCCATCCTAATCCGCAGGTCGGAGCACTTTTAAACACTCTTCAGTGCCGACCGCATCGTCCAGGACGCGGCCATTCTTCGCCTCTCCCAACAACCAGCTAAGGTGGAACTGGACGAGCCGCCACTTTTGAAGAGATCACAAAAGCCATAGACCAGCTAAAGAACGGCAAGGCGGCAGGAGTCGATAGCATTCCACCGGAGATTTGAAAGCTTGGGGGCCCTGCTTTACATACCAGACACCACGAGCTCTTCGTCTGTTGCTATGAGCAGAGCAAGCTGCCGCAAGACCTCTGCGATGCAGTCATCATTACCTTCTACAAAAACAAGGGAGAAAAGTCGGACTGCTCCAACTACCGAGGAATCACCTTGCTCTCTATTACAGGAAAAATCCTTGCAAAAATTCTCCTGAACCGACTGGTGCCAATCATCGCTGAAGATCACCTGCCAGAAAGTCAATCTGGTTTCAGAGCCAACAGGAGCACAACAGACATGGTGTTTGTCCTCAGACAGCTCCAAGAGAAGTGCCGGGAGCAGAACAAGGGCCTCTACAAAGCTTTTGTCGACCTAACGAAAGCGTTCGACAATGTGAGCAGGAAGGGACTGTGGCTGATCATGGAGCGACTAGGCTGCCCCCAAAAGTTCCTCAACATGCTCATCCAGCTACATGAAGATCAACGCGGTCAAGTCCGACTGAACAATGACCTGTCAGAGCCATTCTGCATTACCAACGGGGTGAAGCAGGGTTGCGTCCTGGCATCGACTCTGTTCACCATCTTCTTCAGCATGATGCTCAAGCAGGTTACGGAAGATATTGCTAATGAAGACGGAATCTACATCAGGTACCGTCTTGACGGTAACCTGTTTGATCTCAGACGTCTTCAGGCTCACACAAACACTTTTGAACAATTGATTCGGGATCTCCTCTTTGCAGATGCTGCTGCCCTTGTTGCCCACACAGAGAAGGCCCTGAAGCGCATCACATCCTGTTTCGCAGAGGCTGCCCAGCTCTTCGGGCTTGAAGTCACCCTAAAAAAGAAAGAAGCCCTCCACCAACCTGCACCTCGAGAAGAATACCATCCTCTCCATATCACCATTGGCAAAGCAGAACTGAAGTCAGTACAACAGTTCACCTACCTGGGTTGCGTCAACAGACTGGCAAAGGCAAACATATCATTTGGCAGACAATAAACGTGTGTGGAACAACAAGCACCTAAAGAAAAGTACCATGATTAGTGTCTACAGGGCTGTTGTAGTTATCTCTCTCCTATACGGCTCTGAATCATGGGTCACCTATCGCAGCCACATACGACTCCTTGAGCGCTTTCATCAGCGCTGCCTCCGCTCCATCCTGAACATCCACTTGAGTGCCTTCATTACAAACATCGAGGTCGTCGAACAGGCTGAGATCACAAGCGTTGAGGCCATGCTACTGAAGTCGCAACTGCGCTGAGCAAAACATGTCCACAGGATGGAAGAGTTTCGCCTGCCTAAGGTCACCATGTATGGCGAACTCGCCACTGGCCAACGTAACAGAGGGGGACCGAAGAATCGCTACAAAGACTGTCTCAGGAAGTCCCTCAATGCTTGCCACATAGATCTTCGTCGTTGGTCAACACTTGCTGTAGATCGTGACATCTGGCGGCTTGTCGTAAGCAGGGTCGTCGCCTCCTTCGAGAACACACGTAGGGCCTCCATAACAAAGCGCAATAGGAAAAAGAATGAAGCAGCTGCGACCGACCAGACCTTCCCCTGCTGCAATTGCGACCGGACCTGCCGATCCCGCATCGGACTTGCAAAGAACGTGGACCATGACCTTCCGGATCTTCGTAAACGAAGCAAAGCCATGATGACGTATTGTTTACTTTCCTCCCATATAAAATTGAATAGCTATGTAGCTAGAAACTCCCTACGGAGCGAAGCAGCAGACGGTCTTCAAAGGAAGAGCCCCTGTCACCGAGTGTTTCGGCCCTATAATCTTTCTTGCACTCTCGGGGCGTAGGTCACACATGGATTGACCTGCAGGTTTCCGTCTTTCTGCCACTGCATTTGACAGGGGCGGGAAGAAGCAATCGGAATTAAGCATCTTGCTCAAGGATGCCACTCTAGAATCCGCGCAGTTTCGAACACCGCACCCGCTGACTGCAGGTCCAGCGCGCTAACCGCTCGGCCACAGAGCTTCGCAGGGAAAGTCCTCCCTCATTGGCAGGTCTTTTTCTCCGCTTCAAGATCGCGCCTGTCCCTCGCTCGGCCCGGGGGCCAGAGGCATGCTACGTGACCTTACCCGCGCGACCGGCCACGGCGGGTTATTGGGTGGAGGAACGTGCCACGGTACCGGCAAGTTTTCCGTTCGAATTCGTGTCACATTAGGTGGACCCTAATCTCTGCTATTTCTGCGCATCCATATCCAGACAGATGCTCTCTCTGCGGCTTCTGCCATGGCTCTTGCTGCCTGTGTGCACTGCCGGCTTGAGAGGCCGAGTTGTCTGCAGGCGCCGTGGACTGTGTGGCCTACGAAGCCCCTAATGTCCAAACGCCCTGACTTCTCAGATGGTTGGCAAGGGGTTCGTATTTGCTTGCTTGACTTGGTGCCACTCTTCCATCTTGTCTTCCATGGGCACTTCTATGAGGACCATTCTCTTGGTCTTCGCAGAGTGGAGCACAATGTCTGGTCGCTGCCCTGTGTCTCTGATCTTTGCGGGGTACCGGCTTGCCCTTTCAGATCAGTTGCTATTGTCCAGTCCTGTGCAGCTGTAAGGACGCCGGATGTTGCCGTTTTCTACGCACTGCGTTTCCCGACTCTCCGGCCCTCACGAAGTTCTTTTGCTGTGGAAGCCCTTTTTCCTCGGCATTAGCGTTGGCACACCCTATGGTCTCCTCCGCTGCTTGGGCCAGGTGGTGGAGAACCTTGTTGTGGCGCCAGGTGTACCGTCCAAGGCCCAGGGCCACGCCACACGCTGACAAGACATGGTTGAGGGTCTGTTTCACACCACAAAGCGGAAAATTGGTGTTTGATGTCTTTCTCCATCTGGCCAGATTCGCGTTAGTGGGTGGCAGATAATACGTAGCCCTAATTATGAAAGCCAGCCGCATTGGTGCCATGTGCCAGATGTCTCTCCAGGACAGCTTTCTTTACTCTGCTGCGTCCCAATTTGTCCATTGGCCTTGCTGTGCCTGCTGCACCGCTGCAGCTGCCCTCTTGGCTTCCTCTGCTGCCCTTATTTCCTGGCTCACCATGTCGCGTTTGCCTTTGTTTCCTGCCCTTGACCAGAATGTTGTAATATATATGTACATGTATAGTAATTTTTATAAACTGCCGAAACTCTGTTGTCTTCTATCACCATTGTGATCTCTTGAGGCAAAAAATACTTAGGAACTCGTAAAATATGCAACTCTTCCTTGCTACGGTGAAGGACCATAGTGGTCATTAGACTTACATTTAGTCCCAGACTTTTCAGGATGATCATGAGTGAAAAAACTTGACTGACACGTGTCGAAAGCAAAAACAAGCGCTGCACAAATTGTCATCAAGATTTGCATGGACGGTTTGACATTTCTAGTTCTAAAGACTTAATAAAACGCAAGAACACATTTTCTGTCTTTTCTGATGTTGCGTTGAAGCGAGTTTAAAACTAATCAGATCGGTTTTTGTTGTTGACGAAAACTGACCAATAATTATCATATGGTCTATGATAGAGTGACAGTTAATTTTTAAGGTGTAGCGTTCATCCACTCCATCAACCCAGTGAGGGATTGATTGATTGATTGATTGATTGGTTGATTGGGTGGATTGATTGATTGATCGATTGGTTGATTGATTGATTGATTGATTGATTGATTGATTGATTGATTGATTGATTGATTAATTGATTGGTTGATTGATTGGATTGATTGGAACGATTGGATTGATTCATTGATTCATTGACTGACTGACTGACGACCTCACCTGACCTGACATGACCTGACTGACTAACTGACTGACTGACTGACTGACTGACTGACTGACTGACTGACTGATTGACTGACTGACTGATTGAATGATTGGTTGAATGATTGGTTGAATGATTGACTTTATTTCGGCCAAAGACCCATCGTTGTTTACATTATATACTTGTCTTTGTTAAATATTTTGCATTTTCTAACGTAATCAAAACAGGTAATGGACAAATTAGAATTTACATAAATTGCAAGTCTCACAAATAATAGCTGTACTTCACAAATATCTTGTGAATTGTTTCAGCATAAACTTTCTCATACAAGGATCTCTATTGTGTTTTGACTTCATAAATTAAGTGGATTAAAAATAGAGGGTTGTTAGAAATGTCTTGAATATGTACAGCAGTTGATCGATAATTTACGTTTAAAATATTTAGTGTCTTTGTCTGGAATGTGTGCTTTTTACCACACCTGTATCATCCTTTTCCCACACATACCATATACTCGCGCACTGGGTTTTTAAGTAGAAATTGTATCAGAATAATGTACAGTGTCAATTAATTCAGTTGCTTGTGGCTGATGAGCTTCTTCTACCGCCTGGTTGCTTTGCGTCAGAGCATAAAAAAATGAAATTAGCTACGTCCCTTGTGTTACATACACCACGACCATTTACAATAAATGTCAATGTTGGATGGACAGTCATTCGAGTATACTTTGTTATGTACTTATTTCTGATTTCGTCATATTTATAGCATTTGAACATGACATGTTCTTCATTTTCAGTTTCATTTGGGCAAAATGGACACCTGGTATCAGACCCTTGGACATTATTGTAGTATTTATTTATATTTAGTTCATTTATTCCCAATCTAAATCTGAAAAATACATCCCAGAAAATTTTCAGAGTTATTTCATTTAGATAATTATCAGCAATAAGTTGCTCTTTATAGGACCTGTAGATCGAAAATCGTTGACTGCTGCCACGTTTGGCACACCATTCCTGATAGAAGCAGTCTTGGAGTCTTTGTTTGAGAGATCGTGGAAAGTTACCCTGCAGGCGGTTTTACCGTTCTGCCACACAAAAGTATAGCCACATTTGTTCAAACATTCTTTTACAGCGTTGGGCCAGTTGAATCTTTCTGGTATTTTGTACTTCAACAGCATAAGATTAGCCTGTTTGGGTAAGCTGTCTATAGGAATATTGCTGAGTCTCAACCAGAATTTGATTGCTTTCATTGTACTATTTACAGACAGAGGGTATCTTCCCACTTCTCCATATATCATACTATTTGGAGATCTAGCCTCTACGTTTAAAAATATTTTACAAGCGAACATGTGCGTCTTTTCCACATTCTCTTGTCTATGTAGACCCCAAAGTTCTGCACCATATAATAATGTGGGTTGTATTTGAGCATCAAATAATCTTAAGTAAACCTTCGTGTTCATGCTATGAAGACGCCACATTGTTCTGAGGGGTTGCAGTCTTCTGCTTGGTCCGTACTGCTTGATTCTCGAGAGCCCCCTTAATGGACAGGTTTTTCGTGAATACAAATCCCATTTATTAGTAAGCATTGACAACTTCAAGCTTCTTCCTATCTAGCTGCCACCTTTCCCCTTGTGCTAGGTGTCCCCCTCGACGAAAAACCATTACCTTAGTTTTATTTGTATTTACCGTAAGACCAAGTGCTTTAGACATGTATGGTAGATTCCTAATTTGGCACTGAAGTTCTGCTGGTGTGGTCGACAGCAGCACGATGTCATAAGCGAAAACAAGCAAGAATAATTTTCTCAAAACTAGAGACCATCTGCACATCATGTCTTCCATGCGTCCAGAGAGAGAGAGAGAGAGAGAGAGAGGGGGGGGGGGAATAAAGAGACAGAGAGAGACAGAGACACAGAGACAGGGACAGAGAGACAGAGGCACAGGAGAGAGAGAGAGAGAGGGAGAGAGAGAGAGAGAGAGAGAGAGAGAGAGAGAGAGAGAGAGAGAGAGAGAGAGAGAGAGAGAGAGAGAGAGAGAGAAAGAGAGAGAGAGAGAGGGGGGGAGGAGGGGGGGAGAGGGAGGGTAAGATGAGACGAACACACGAACACACACACGCGAGCGCCCGCGCGCGCACACACACACACTGACACACACGCATACACACACACAAACTCACATAAACAAACAAACACACACACACACGAGCGCGCGCTCGCACACACACACACACACACACACACACACACACACACACACAAACAAACAAACACACACACACACACACACACACACACACACACACACACACACACGTTCACACGCTCTCATGCAGCCACTGATGAAACGATAAATGGTTCCAGAATCATTACCCAAGACGTCTGTTCAGAAATAAGAAGGCTTGGCAAAGGAACACTTCATCCTGGACGAGACGCCAATTATCTTGTTTCATCCCCATAACCTTTTCTAATCACTAGGGACCATGGGAATTCTACTGACACCAGATATCTTCCTTCCAGTATTCATTTACCAGCAAGCTCCTAACCATACTAGCTGCTTTTGTATTGCAGAGTTAACTGAACTCACGAGCCTATTTCGGCGTTCTGGGGAGTCGTATAGAAGACGCACGGTCGACAGGTATTGTGCTAGACATGTTTAACTGGCCAATCAGAGGTGGCTGTGAGGGAGTGGGAGGAAGATGGAAAGACGAATTTCACCTGAATGCTTGCGCTTCATTAGGTCTGGTCCTTCTTGCAGGCCAACTTTACAAGGAGGCAAATTGAGTAGAATAAGGAGGGGCGAGGGAGTGGAGACA
>JAWQFJ010013732.1:2500-5000 GCA_034096865.1 Theodoxus fluviatilis | reverse complement strand
CTCTGCCTTCTCATCCTGTCGCTGCCGCTCCTTCTCTTCTTCCTTCCTCTGCTGCTGTCTCTGTTCTTCGAGCAGAAGCTTTATCATCACCAACATGTCCTCCGCCGGTTGTTGTTTCGCCTCCTCGCGTGCGGCGTCCGACCTCGCCATTCTTTTCCCGCCCTCAGCGTCCATGCTTGTCTACTTTTTTTCGAATTCCCCGTCTCGGGAACCAATGTTGCGGTATGGTGGTCTCTAACTTGCGGTCCGTCCCAGCTCGCGCCAGGAAAGTAGAAGCAGGACTTCTTGCGGGAGTTTTCTACATGAAGATCTTTATTTCATCTTGCGTACAGCGATGGCGAGTGCGCTTTCAAAGGCGCCAACAGCTCCGCAAGCTCTCACTTGCTCACAATAACGACTTCATCCATCTCTGCTTCAAGAACAAATCAGGACAGACTCTTACCTCTCTTCATAGGCCAGAGTCATCACGGTTCGACTTATCCCTACACCCATGATGCCACTACTTCTCCCAGCAATCACTCCCAGCGATAACACGCCGAAACGCCACGTCCTTCTAGCGTACCATATTTTTCCCTAACTGTCGTCGTCGCAGTCATACGTCACTTTTTATTATTACGTCATCGTCACTAAAAACCGTCCGTCTCAGTCCAATCTGATCTGTACAAGGACAGGGAAAGTTCCCGAACTGCGGCATTTCCCCTTACATTTGCATCCACAGGCATTTCACATTCTTCCGCAACACATGCATTAAATAAAATGAATAAAAAGATAAAAAGGACAAACGTTAAGAAGCCAATGTGTTATGGGATTTTACTTCTCAATGGTGCGTTTCGTCACAGCGCTGTTTTATTATGGAGGATAGGAGATGTGGTTGGAGACACCTTGTTAGTCTCAAAACTCTTTGGGGACAAGTAATGCACACTACACACCAAATGTCCGCAACTTTCATAGATCATTAATTAGCATTTCTCCGCAAAGGAAAAAAAAGCAGCTTATCATCCGTTTGACCCGACTCATGTGATGACGAGTCAACTTGTCCGTGATTCAACCAAGAATCGCGAAACACGTTATTCAACCACATATAACTCTTACTTTCCAAGCACCATCCATCATTATTACAAGAGATCCATAGGAATATCTCGATACGGTAGTCAATACGTCTGTAGACATCTAACCCATTATCTATGGCGCCAACAATTGTCAAAGTGCGCTCTATCCGGTTAGGCATAGCTATTTGAAGTTGAATGAAGTACGTGTGGTAGGATCTTCATAGCATTCTATGCAATTCTTGCCGTGGCTTTCCTCACTGTAGTAATAGGAAGTCTCGCATCGCTCACAGGACAGGCCAACTGTGGCTTCTGTTGACATGTACCGTGATGGTGAATGAGTGTATTGACTTTATATTCTATGCTTGGTGGAGACCAACCCGATCTGCCGCCTGCTTATCAGCTATTATGTTATTCGAAACGCATGCTTTAGCCCGCAACGGCAGCTGCAGAATTTTTTAACGCCATACAAGTTCTATCAATCACTAATGACCTTTCGTACCGTGAGACAGAAGCGTGTTTCCCTGCAGCTTTTGTTTCCAGGAAACATTTGCTGGCCTGATACTTGTTGGAAGGACACAGTGGGATTTAATAATGGGAGGGACTTAGTTTAGATAATAATAATAATAATAATAATAATAATAATAATAATAATAATAATAATAATAATAATAATAATAATAATAATAATAATATCGTTTATTTATCCACACATACCTTCCCTTGACAGGCAAGCTCATGGCGTTTACAATTTAAAGAATCAAAACTCGTACGACCGCTCAACACTACATTCCTACAAACACTCACACATTATACATATAAACAAAGAATAAAAACTAAGATCCAGTAGAACAGACTGTACAATGTACATAGTACTTGTAGGCTAGGCCAAGTAAGGTGAAGCAGCTTACCGGGAAAAGGCGGATCGGAAGAGGTGGGTCTTTAGAGCACTTTTGAACTGGGGCAGAGTGTCAGAATAACGGACTGAAAGAGGCAGACTATTCCAGGTTACAGGTCCAATATAGGAGAAGGCGCGCTGTCCTTGAGTTTTCTTGTTACGGCGGGGGACCTTAAGCATTCTAGAGTCTGGCGCTGAGCGTAGAGATCTGAAAGGCGTGTAGACTGTAAGAATTTCTGTAAGAGCGTGTGGTGCGGTGTTGTTGATGGCCTTGAAGCACAAAGTGGCAAGTTTATAATCTATCCTCTGAGAGATGGGGAGCCAGTGAAGTGTATGTAGGAGTGGAGAGACATGGGTACGCTTGGGACATCGAAAATCTAGCCTAGCAGCACAATTCTGAACTTGTTGGAGTTTGTTTAAGCAGAGTGTCAGGGATGCCAGCAAGAAGAGAGTTTCTGTAGTCGAAACGAGACAGAACAAGTGATATGATGAGTGTTTTGGTGGCCTGCTGAGAAAGATAATGACGGATGGTACTAACCTTCCTTACCTCATAATA
>JAWQFJ010013729.1:122500-129955 GCA_034096865.1 Theodoxus fluviatilis | reverse complement strand
ATCAAGGTGATTTTAGTATGCAACATTCCGGAAATCTGAAGAGCGGCAGTAAGGCATGAGTTGCGTTCGCCTTCCGTGTTTGGGCGCATTTCCGTTCTTTTCTCATTGTCTTCGGGGCAATGTGGCCCTTGCGGAACACGGCATGCTACTTGCAACACGAGTTGGTTTGTTTGGATTCCATGAAAGGGGCAGATACACATACAGCTACACACAAGCAGATGCAAATACAAGAGCTCAACAGCAATGCACTGGTGCCTTACTTGCACACATGCACCTAACAAATACACCACATGCACATGTAGAATAGATGAAAACATGCAGAAAGGTCTTCATGTATGTCCCCTTACACACACACACACACACAACCAGTTGGTGCTGAAGATCTTGATGACGTGTTGCTGATGGTTACTGTTGGCAAATTCATCAAGGTGATTTAGTATGGCACATTCCGGAAACTGAAGAGCGGAGTAAGGCATGAGTTGCGTCCCTTTCGTTTGGCCAGTTCCGTTCTTTCTCATTGTTTCGGGAATGTGCCATTGCGAACACGCAGGCCACTTGCAACGAGTTGGTGTTTGATTCCATGAAAGTGAAAGAACTGAGAGACTATTTGAAAAAAACATGGACAAACGCAAAGTGGGATTAAACAAGAGCTTGTTCGCAGAGCAAAGGGGACATTTAAGCTTTTGTTGCAGAGAGCAGTAGATGCAAGTGTTGTGTGTGTGTGGTGTCTTGTTGTCAGTCTTCACATCAGTGTACCTCCTCTACTGATGCTTGTTGTGTGTGTGTGGTGTCTTGTTGTCAGTCTTCACATCAGTGTGCCTCCTCTACTGATGCTTGTTGTGTGTGTGTGTGGTGTCTTGTTGTCAGTCTTCACATCAGTGTGCCTCCTCTACTGATGCTTAGTGTGTGTGGTGTCTTGTTTTCAGTCTTCACATCAGTGTGCCTCCTCTACTGATGCTTGTTGTGTGTGTGTGGTGTCTTGTTGTCAGTCTTCACATCAGTGTGCCTCCTCTACTGATGCTTGTTGTGTGTGTGTGGTGTCTTGTTTTCAGTCTTCACATCAGTGTGCCTCCTCTACTGATGCTTGTTGTGTGTGTGTGGTGTCTTGTTGTCAGTCTTCACATCAGTGTGCCTCCTCTACTGATGCTTGTTGTGTGTGTGTGGTGTCTTGTTGTCAGTCTTCACATCAGTGTGCCTCCTCTACTGATGCTTAGTGTGTGTGTGTGTGTGGTGTCTTGTTGTCAGTCTTCACATCAGTGTGCCTGTAACGACCCAAAGTATGAACCGTCCAAAAGTATGAACTGGAAATCGTTGCAGAGTTATCTGCCCCGCTCTCTCTTTATGCGATTTACCGCTCCTGCACCTGTTCTTCGCATGGAATATATCCCGACAAACGACGCATTAGTTGGTTGCTTTACGAGTTTTTGTGTTTTTGGTGCATTTGTGTCGTTTAACACATAATGTAGCGTTCAAAAAAGTTTTTCCCCGTGAAAAGCCGTCTCGCTTGCCGGAAATAATATGGGAGTTACCTCCCTGTAGTCTATTTGTAGTCTGGTTTTATAAAACGCGACCGTTGACTGACTTGGCACGCCCGGGGAGTTATGCTAAGATCCGGCCGCGTAAATATATCTGCGTTTTGTGACAAACGTCTTGCTCGGCGGTACTGTACTCCATGCACCTTAACGGTGCGCGTGATTCGGGTGTAATCTTAAGCTAAACGACGTTCCGAATGTTTCCGACTTCGACCATTTCAGCAGCGCCAATAAACGTCGTTTAGCTTAAGATTACACCCGAATCACGAGCACCGTTAAGGTGCATGGAGTACAGTACCGCCGAGCAAGACGTTTGTCACAAAACGCAGATATATTTACGCGGCCGGATCTTAGCATAACTCCCCGGGCGTGCCAAGTCAGTCAGGCGGAGTGGCGGGTGCCGTCTCTTTTTAGAGTCAAATTATTAAGAGTACCGGGCAGATAACTCTGCGACGATTTCCGGTTCATACTTTTGGACGGTTCATACTTTGGGTCGTTACAGTGCCTCCTCTACTGATGCTTGTTGTGTGTGTGTGGTGTCTTGTTGTCAGTCTTCACATCAGTGTGCCTCCTCTACTGATGCTTGTTGTGTGTGTGTGTGTGTGTGTGGTGTCTTGTTGTCAGTCTTCACATCAGTGTGCCTCCTCTACTGATGCTTGTTGTGTGTGTGTGTGGTGTCTTGTTTTCAGTCTTCACATCAGTGCCTCCTCTACTGATGCTTGTTGTGTGTGTGTGTGTGGTGTCTTGTTTTCAGTCTTCACATCAGTGCCTCCTCTACTGATGCTTGTTGTGTGTGTGGTGTCTTGTTGTCAGTCTTCACATCAGTGTGCCTCCTCTACTGATGCTTGTTGTGTGTGTGTGGTGTCTTGTTGTCAGTCTTCACATCAGTGTGCGTCCTCTACTGATGCTTACTGGAACCTTTGGAAAAAGCAATGCGTTAATCTGAATGCACATTGCTCAGAGATGTTGAAACATTTTTGGTGTTTCTACAGAGATGTGTGAGTGTGTTTGTGTGTGTGTTTTTATATGTATGTGTGTGTGTTTATATGTATGTGTGTGTGTTTGTGTGTGTATGTGTGTTTGTGTTTGTGTGTATATGTGTGTGTGTGTGTGTGTGTGTGTGTGTGTGTGTGTGTGCATGTACATGTGCATTCATGTATGTGCTCACAGGTATGGATTTGTGATTGCTGTTGTGTTTATGTGTACATGCATGCACGCATTCTAGTTCATGCTACATGCTGCTGTAGCCATTAATTCATCTCATTCAATACACATCTGCACTTCTGTTTGTCTCTGTGTTCAGTAGACTTTCCTGTAAGTGCATTAATGTTAATTGTGCCTATTTCTACATCTCTCTTCTATAAGCTGCCTGTCTTGCTTCGTGTTTCAACCCTGTAAAAGGGCCAGGGTTGAAGCCGAGTTGCTGGTACTAGACAGACGATAACTTCTCCCCGTTCCCCTCCACTCGTCAATAACATCAAGCTTTCTGTACATTTTTCTGTATAATTCTCTTACATTTTTCCTCCTCTGCTTCTCATGTTGAATCTATAGGTGAGTAATGAGTAATGATTGAACCAAACTGTATTCTCAGGTCTCACACATCTAACCCCTTGAAGGTTAAGGATAAGAAAAGACCCACCCACCTACCCACTGTATGTGCCTGGTAAACTGCATATAAACATGGAAATTGAGGCTTTTCTTGCTCTTACTCTGACCTGCTCTACTGATTTTGTGACCAATGACCTTACGTAGCCTGCAGACAGGCTGTAAAATACCATTCATCATTCATGCACTCTGCCTGTCTCTATGTCATCTTTTTACTTTCTTTTAATGAAGGAGTCACTACAGGATGGCCTGATGATCAAGAGATAAATGAGTAGGTGATCCAAAAATCCATCAAGACACCACACACACTAAGCATCAGTAGAGGAGGCACACTGATGTGAAGACTGACAACAAGACACCACACACACACAACAAGCATCAGTAGAGGAGGCACACTGATGTGAAGACTGAAAACAAGACACCACACACACACAACAAGCATCAGTAGAGGAGGCACACTGATGTGAAGACTGAAAACAAGACACCACACACACACAACAAGCATCAGTAGAGGAGGCACACTGATGTGAAGACTGAAAACAAGACACCACACACACACACAACAAGCATCAGTAGAGGAGGCACACTGATGTGAAGACTGAAAACAAGACACCACACACACACACACAACAAGCATCAGTAGAGGAGACACACTGATGTGAAGACTGAAAACAAGACACCACACACACACAACACTTGCATCTACTGCTCTCTGCAACAAAAGCTGAAATGTCCCCTTTGCTCTGCGAACATGCTCTTGTATCCCACTTTGCGTTTGTCCGTGTTTTTTCAAAATAGTCTCTCAGTTCTTTCACTTTCATGGAACCAAAAACAAACTCGTCGCAAGTGTCCTGCGTGTTCGCAGGCCGCAAACCGGAACTACCCCTGGCTGTTTACGTATGCTAGCGCAAGGATGGATAACTCTCACTCCCCCGTGTTTCGGGAATGCGCTATTGCTCAAGGTGTGAATGGCACCCTGACAGCCTTGTGATGATGCACACACAAACATGTACACACATGAAAACATGCACACACTTGCACATTTGCATGCACATACACCCCTACCATTCACAAAACATACAACATACTGACATCTTCATTTGCATCACAAGTACCCCAGTCAAGAAAGGACACCCCCCTACCTATCACGAAACATACAACATACTGATTAGGAAAAATGTGAGACATCGTTCAAAAGGGGAAAATGTAAGGGCTTAATACAGTCATTGTTACTGAGTCTCAAAAGGCTGTACAAGTTACCCCCTGAGCATAGGGCCATTTGATCGCTCCTTGACTGACTCCCCCTGTGGGTTGGGGGTCAGAATAGACCCACCGCGTCTCCCTATGCGATTCGCAAGAGGGAATAAATAGGGACATCGTGACTTCATTTGCGCGTACTCTAAACTATTCCAGCAATTGTTGTGCTTAATGGCCTTATGCAGCCTACAAAGGCTGATAGGCCGTAAAACACCAGCCAGCCATCCACCCATCCATCCATCCATCCATCCATCCATCCATCCATCCATCCATCCATCCATCCATCCATCCATCCATCCTTCCATTCACCCATCCTTTCTTGACTTACACTTGCAGACAAACAGTGACTGACAGACTTGGGATGTATGTGTCTGGAACATTGTTCTTCGATTTATTTTGGTGGAGCTTCTGTACAAAGTGTATTTTTATCATACATGTATAATGTTAGTAAACATGCAAAGTGATTTGTGTGAGTGAAGACTGTTCTCACCGAGTTGTATTTTTGACATGTACTTTTTTCTGAGCTTATTTTCTGTAATTGGATGACACTATATTATAATCAGAGTTAAAATGATAACTGTAGAACAGTGACAGTATGGTACCAGCAGCTTCTCCACTCCGTGGGGAGTATTCCGTTTCCATGCTGCCCCACTGCAGCTAACAAAGGTTACTTGCACTACTTGTCTGCCACCACTAACCTTGCAGGTGCCTGTTCTTTGTCCTGGGCAAGGAAAAGAAATAAGTTGTGGAACACAAACAAATAGGGAATCCCTTCCACTAATGGGCCACACTAGTGGACCCGTCCATGGAAAGGGGTGCAGACCCAGCTCCACTAGCGGGCCACGGCATCTGATTGGCTGCGTTTTTACATCGGCGTTTATCCTCGAAACAGAGCTGAATCACCTTGATGACTGCTGCAAATATGATATTCATCGTAACCCAATTCAGCTGAAAGCGCATTGTGTATACCAGTTTGTCAATTATTCACACTTTATTGTCATTCTGTGGGTGTAATTACCATCCAAGATAGTATATGTGAGCTAGCGAGCGTGTAATAATTTGGTTGTCATTCTGTGTGGGAGTCACTGCGAATTAAACGACCATTAGTAGAAGGGGTTCCAAAAAAAGTTAGGGCAACCATACTGACCGGGTTTTTTCCCCGCCACCCATAGACCTATTTTTTGTGCAGAAAAGAAAGAAAGAAATCAACAGGTAACATTTACCTGTCCCGCGTTGTATGAGTTGAGCACCCCGAGGCACTCTTCCACACGAAGCATCAGACTGGAGGGAAAATGGGCCTGAACACTCCAGGGCGTTCACCTAAAACCACGGACTGCTGCATATCATCCCATCTTCCCTGTCCCATAAGCACTCGGGGAATCCATTATTTTAGATTTTAAAATGAACATGTTTTCAGGAAAATCGATAATTTGATTTATATTCAATCTGACCTCTTCTTTTCAAAACTTTCTTTTCAAGTTCAATCCAACGTATACTAACCTCAACTTTTTTCTTCATTAAACACAACTCTTTTTTTTTCATTTTACTTCTTTGGTAGGGTTGACGGTTTTTAGGGTGGAGGTTTTTTCTTGCATTTGGTAGGATGGAGTGGAGTTGTCAACCCAGCAGGCAATGCCTTCTGTGTCCTTGCCTCATCCAGATCACGAGATGACTGCGGAGAGAGACTGCGGGTTCCACAGGCCTAGGGCCAGTGACCACCGCACTTTTCACAGTGTAACTGCTCCACACTGTTCGTGTTTATTTATTCGGTCATCTGCGACACGACGGCTGCCCTGTGATCCCAGAACTCTTTGACAGAACCCTTTCTAGCGTTCTTTTCGCCATTCGACTGCTGCTCAAATTTTCGATTGTACGCGTTTCGACTGCCGCTCAAACTTTGATTGTACGCGTTTCGGTGTTAGAACTCTTTCTAGCGTCCCTTTCGCATTTCGACTGCTGCTCAAATCTTTTATTGTACGCGTTTAGCAGGAGTTGTGAAGGTGAGGCAAGCTTTTCGACTGGGGTGCATTGGTATTCAATGGGAGCAGAGTGGGGACAGAATCTTAGCATGCGCTTCACTGTCTGGACTGTCTTCTCTGCAAGGTCATTGGATTGCGGGTCGTTTGTGCTGCATGGTAGTGATGTCCTGGAAGTCACATTTGGTGGCGAAATCTTGGAGCTCCTCGGCAGTCAAATGTGGGCCGTTGTCGCGGATCACAGTTCCTGGAATGCCATCACGGGCAAAGCGCGCTAGCTGACAGCTATCTGACGACTGCCTGGAACGTTGTTGTCGGCAATTCATCGACTTCAAAGAAATGACTGTGGTGGTCTACAGTGATGAGGAAACTTCGGTCACTCCATGTGAATAGATCTGTGCCAATCTTTCGCCATGGACGAGATGGAGGTTCAAGGAGGATCAACTGTTCTTTTGGGTCGAACTTTGCTCTGTTTTGAGCAGATGGAGCAGGCAGTGACTTTATGGTGGATCTGGTTCGACGTGCCTGGCAAGAGAACGATGTCTCGGGCTCGCTTTTCGGTCTTCTTGATGCCCAGGTGGCTGGCGAGGATCTTGCACAGCATCTCTGCATGCATTGCTTGGGGTTCGATGATCTTCTCGCCCTTGCAGACGATTCCATGGATAACGGAGGGTTCATCTTGGACGCTCCAGAACTCTCTGATGCTGTTTTTGCATGTGTCGCACTTTTGTGGTCAGCCTTCCTGCATGGTTGTGTGGTGGGGTACGGGCAGTGCTAGCCGTTTAGCCTTTCTCCTTCACGTATAGTGAGAATCAAATTGCTTTTCCTCCCGGATGAGAGCCATCGATTGCATGCTTTTATTAGTAGATTCCTTTCTTGCAGTATTCCTAGTATGCATTTATGCACTGAATTTCGTAGTTTTGTAGTGTTGTATTAGGTTGGAATTCTTTGTAAAGGAATTTACGTCGGAACATCAAAGAGTAGAGATGCGTTCCGCGTTCCGCCCACCTCCATCTTAATCCTCCTTAATCTCCCAACAACTATCTCGGAAGAAATCCGAAGAGAAGATACACAAGTTAAAGGTG
>JAWQFJ010013729.1:75000-117500 GCA_034096865.1 Theodoxus fluviatilis | reverse complement strand
TTCTCCTTCCTCTCCTCCTTAATCCCTTAATTCTTTCTGCTTCCTCCTCCTCCTTCCTTCTCCTTCCTCCTCCTCTTTCCTTCTCCTTCCTCCTCCTTCCTTCCTCCTCCTTCCTCCTCCTTCCTTCCTCCTCCTCCTCGATAATTACTTCTCCTTCCTTCTCCTCCTTAATCCTAATTCTTTCTGCTTCCTCCTCCTCCTTCCTTCTCCTTCATCCTCCTCCTTCCTTCTCCTTCCTCCTCCCGCCTTTTCCTTATATAATTCCTCGCGCTTCTCCTTCCTTCTCCTTCCTCCTCCTCCTTCCTTCTCCTTCTTTCTCCTTCCTCCTCCCTGATAATTACTTCCCCTTCCTCGTCCTCCTTCCTTCTCCTTCCTTCTCCTTCCTCCTCCCGCCTTTTCCTTATATAATTCATCGCCCTTCTCCTTAATCCTTCTCCTTCCTCCTCCTCCTTCCTTCTCCTTCTTTCTCCTTCCTCCTCCCTGATAATAACTTCCCCTTCCTCGTCCTCCTTCCTTCTCCTTCCTTCTTCCTTCTCCTTCTTTCTCCTTCCTCCTTCCGCCTTTTCCTTATATAATTCCTCGCGCTCCTCCTTCCTTCTCCTTCGCCCTCCTCCTTCCTCCTCCTCGATAATTACTTCTGCTTCCTCCTCCTCCTTAATCCTAATTCCTTCTGCTTCCTCCTCCTCCTTCACGTGATCCTCCTTCCTCCTCCTTCCTCTCCTCCTTCCTTTTCCTTCCTCTCCTCCTTCCTAACATGAAAAGGCTGAAGTCATTGTATCGAAGAGCCTCTAACTTATGATAACAGATAGTTCACTCTCTACAAATGACAAAATGAAAGAACCTAACATATTGCCTTTTCATAAGCATTTACAATTCAATAAATGTGTCTTAATGAAAAGAATTAATGATTGTGATGTGCCTGATTATTTGATAAACTTATTCCAACATTCAAATATTTGTGTAAATAACTTTATAATACCACAACCTAGGATTAATTTGTTTAATTGGACTTGACACGTGACCACGGACAGTTTCCTCCTGTAGTCCTTGCATGCCTTGCAGAGTTAAGAGACAAATTTGTTGCTTTCTCAAAATTAAGACATCTGATTGCAATGGTGCAATATTCATTCGATTGACTTTGTTGTGCCTGATGAGGCAACACTTGATGTTAATAAGTTCGAGTAAGTATTAGGCAGCAATGAGCGTTTTTTATCATTAGGAAAACACAACCCAGAGACAGACTGAGATCACAACCGCCCATCCTAAGCCTGGCTTCCCTGAGGTCCGCGCATTTCTTTGATAAGGAGGGACTGTCGGCAGGTGGACTCAACCGCGTGGACACATGACAACGAAAATTAAACAAGCACAGCAGCTCATGATTACGAAATGGAAAATGTTGGGGAGGGAAAACATTACACCAGCGATTTTAACATATTTTCGCCTCAGGAGCAGAACTGTGAGGCATTCTTGTGTTTATAATGTGTATACTTCCATAACTAAAGCAACAGCTGAGTAGTTCAGAAACCGTATTTTGAAGGGCACGCAGTGAGAGCTTGTGATGGGCGTGAAAAATGTTTACCCTAGTGTAAACTATTTTGAGCGTTTTCTTCTGTACAAACTCCAATAACGCCTCAAACAATTAGGATAATACTTCAAAATTGATGTTTTATTTCAACAACAACGCCATGGTGCGACATAAACCTTTAACTATGAACATTTGTGCGTCACAAGTTTTGCAGTTGTGACAAATGAAGTTATGATATGTCAGATGGGATGTGCCTGTTTAGCCTGCCTGTTACAAATGAGAGAAACTCTTCAGCTATGAAAGTAAGTTCTTCATCACATGCGGCTATTGCTCTTTGTGCATGACACATTTTACGGAAAATTTATGGGTGTCCATTACGAAGGTTTAAATTAAATGTGGCTGTGAATCAGGCATTTTCACATGTTACTGTTATATAGCTTTCCAAATGGCAAATGTGGCGGGTGTTTAACTGTCCAAATGAAGATTTTTCCTCGAGCGAAATAGTGGCATATGTTTCATGTTAATGGAAAGAGCAAGAACTGATCTTTAATTTCAGATCATGAGAAACTTTCAATAACCATCCCTAGCAAAGAAATCTTGTTACGTTGTGTACACGACAGTACTGAACAGGCAGCAGGGTAACCTGATACCTCTCCCACTGCCAGCCTCCGCGCTGTGGATGGGAGGGGTGGGGGGTGGGGGTGGAAGAAGAATTGGGTCAAAGTCCAGTCAGGCAAACTAAACAGCACGGCAGAAATGCAATGACTGTGATGAGGACTATGTGGAGGAGTTGGAAAGGAAACTTCAAAAACGTGTAAAGGAGCGCCACAAGCACACTTCACCGTTCGGGGAGCACCTCCTCGAACACAAGCACCACATCGACAAGGACAACATCAGTGTGCTAGACAGGGAGCAGAGATGGTTCCAGAGAGGAGTGAAGGAGGCTATTTACATCTCAGCCCACAGCCCCACCCTGAACCTTGACCGGGGCCGACACCAACTACCAGCGATCTACTCTTCGCTCCTTCAGTCACACTGCGTGAGTTTACTCGCGGGAGTGTGAGACTGAACCCAGTTCTCTCCAGCCTTCAGTTTGCTGAGGAAGATCCTCGGATGAGGATCGAAAGCTACAAGTGAGTGGCTTCCTTTTTTGTTTGTGAGACAGGTTTAGATCTGTAGCCATTAAGCACGGCTGTTGTGCAGGGTAGAGGGAGGTGCAGTGGTGGATTTGGTTACTGGTGTCTGGTCATTCGAGGCAGTGTCTGTTCGTTGCATTGCTGAGTTGTTTCCTGTGTTCATTTTTGTGGTTTGAGTCAGGCAGTGGCTGAGAGGATGTTTGTTGGCATTTGCAGAGACATCCCTGTGTTTGTCTGGAGGATTTTTGTTTGTCTGCAAGACATCGCACAGTGGTTTGGAGTGATGTGATATCTTGTTGTATTTTTTCCAAGCGTGTGAGTATGTCTTGCATGGACATGACAACATCAGTGCTGTGGGTTTTGATTCTGTTTGTGAGCTGTGTTTTTGTGTTCAATAAGTCAGCATGCAGAAGTTGCAGAGCATTTGCCGAGTCAAGCACATTCACGTCACTTGGGAGGGCAGACAGCATCTGACAACTGGCACTTTTTGTGTCAGAGTTGGGATGATGCCAGTGTTCCATCACTGAACACTATTGGAGGCACGAAGTTCTGGGGACTACTTGGTAGAGGCTCCTCTTTGAAATGATTGAAACAGAAAGCCTTGAGTGGATGTTGAGTTGTGATCTCTCGTTGTAGAGCCGATTTGCTTGCATGGGACTCACGGACTGAGGGGGCTGAGGAGGAAGTGGAGGGAGTGATTAGGCGATGGGGTCGGAAGGGAGAACCTCCTCTTCAGGCTGTGAGGGGGCGTTGGAGGTGGCATATAGTGGCATGGTGGGTCTAGAGGTCAGGCAGGTATCTGTTGCAGGAGGCGGCTTTTCTCTTGTCTGAGGGGGAGGCGGGGATGATTGAGGGATCGAGGGCGGGGGGGGGGGGGGGGGGGGGGGATGCCTCATAGGATACTTCAGACTGGACATTGGGGAGGGGAGAGGGGATAGGAAATTGTCTTTGGGAGGCCGTGGGGGGTGGGGGGGGTGGGGTGGGGGGGAGAGTTGAGTTCTGGTGTAGGATTTCCGCTTCTAGGGCACGCTGGGTCACAGAGCGACTGGCTTGTGATGCCTCAGACAAGAGTCTGTGTCTGTATTATACAGATCTGCTTTCTGTAGCAGATGCCTGAAGTCCGCCCAGAAAAATGTAGTATTTGCATGGTCCATTCACTAATACTCTGGATATTGTATGGTACAGGGAGATCGTGTATTTTAGGACAGGTTTCACAGTTTTTCTCAGTGTTGTCGTCACTGTTCTCCATGTTTTGTCCAATGTGTGCATCGCATTGCCAAAGAAATTTTCTGCAACACACTTGAAAGCTACAAACGCTGCTGCACTGAAAGCTATTACAATATTGTCATTGTTTTTTTTCAAAAGACACATGCGGCCTTCTCGCAGCAGAGCGAATCTTTGCAACGGTGCGCTGCTTATTTAGTTCGTGCTGTGTCCGCCTGGACCTTGTGAGCATACTTGGCGTGGGTGCTGGGATCTCGGGGGAAGTGACGATTTCAGTTGTAGCTGCAGAGGAGCGTTGGCAGTGGGCGCGCCAGATTTGAAAGTGCTGCAGGATCGGTCTCTGAGGCTGAGCAAGACCAGTCATGCTATTTACCGAAATGGCGCTAATGCCGCTAATGTCTTACCGAAATGGCGCTAATGTCTTACCGAAATGGCGCTAATGGCGCTAATGTCTTCGAAATGGCTTAGAAATGAGCATATATATCGTTATCCCCTTCTTGAATATGATGTATTTAAGCTATTCTAACTATATATTTGACCAAGTTACGTTAGAAACAGCAACACTTTGAAACAGACATGCGGTCGACCGCCATTTTGGTAAGACATTAGCGCCATTAGCGTCATTGCGCTAATGGCGCTAATGTCCGGTCATGCTCTTTGGTCTCCCCCTATTCCACCACCTCTTCTCTCTAAAGAGGATAAATATATACAAACGCATGTCACCCTAAAGCGGAAGAAAACTTCCCACGCTCTCTGAGACTCCCGCTCAGGACAGAGGGATTCCAGAATAAACAAATGACCCCTGTGGCCAGGGGAGTGAGATGGACAGATAGACAGGGATCTCTTGGAGTGGACGCCTCACAACAACACGTCCAGCAAGGATGACAGCAGAGTCAAACTAGCTAAGCAGGGTCGCCAGACAGATTCCAGGATAAACAACCTCATGTCTGTTTCAAAATGTTGCTGTTTCTAACGTAATTTGGTCAAATATAGTTAGAATAACTTAAATTTAAATACATCATATTCAAGAAGGAGATATCGATATATATATATATATATATGCTCATTTCTAAGCCATTTCGAAGACATTAGCGCCATTAGCGCCATTTCGGTAAGACATTAGCGCCATTAGCGCCATTTCGGTAAGACATTAGCGCCATTAGCGCCATTTCGGTAAGACATTAGCGCCATTAGCGCCATTTCGGTAAGACATTAGCGCCATTAGCGCCATTTCAGTAAATCGATCGAAATGGCGGTCGACCGCATGTTTGTTTCAAAATGTTGCTGTTTCTAACGTAATTTGCGCAAATATAGTTAGAATAGCTTAAAGTTAAATACATCATATTCAAGAAGGGGATATCGATATATATATATATATATATATATATGCTCATTTCTAAGCCATTTCGAAGACATTAGCGCCATTAGCGCCATTTCGGTAAGACATTAGCGCCATTAGCGCCATTTCGGTAATACATTAGCGCCATTAGCGCCATTTCGGTAAGACATTAGCGCCATTAGCGCCATTTCGGTAAGACATTAGCGCCATTAGCGCCATTAGCGCCATTTCGGTAAATAGCATGACCCGAGCATGATGCATGCTTTGAAGCCGGTGCCAGAGAAGATGAGGTGTTAATTATCCTATTCTCTTCTACATAGTAGGAATTGGGGCATTCCAGAAATGATGACTACATATGTACCAAGTGGCGCATGCACAGAGAAGAAGAAGAAGAAGAAGAAGAAGAAGAAGAAGAAGAAGAAGAAGAAGAAGAAGAAGAAGAAGAAGAAGAAGAAGAAGAAGAAGAAGAAGAAGAAACAAGGTCAACAAGAAAAAAATCCCCCACCACCATTTTATTTTGTAATTAAAATGTATTTGCTCTGGTAATATGCAGTTCCCTAGTTACTGAAGCCCCAAGCCTTTTTAGGGACTCTCTCTCTCTCTCTCTCCCCCCCCCCCCCCCCCCCCCTCCACATTGGTTCCCCTCTCTCCTCCATCTACCATGTTTCCTGCGTCTCAGATGCCCATGTCATCTAGGTTGTAAGACCAGCCTACTATGTAGCTTATCAGTCTGGGAAAGTTGCAGAGCAGCCTTTCCCATCCTTTGTTTATTGGACAAATGACTGTGGACAGTTCCCTCCTGTCCTTCTTGCACACTATGCCTAAATTGTTAGATACAAGATACAAATTTGATGCTTTCTCTAAATTAAGACATCTGAATGCAATGGTGCAATATATTCATTCGGTTGACTCTATTATTCCTATCGAGGTACGTAACACTTGGTATGAATAATTTCGGTTCACTATATGGCAGCAATAAGCCTTTTTCTATCATTAAGAAAACACAAAGTCTAAGACAGGCTGAGATCGTGACGGCAAATCCCAAGCCTGGCTCCCCCTCACTCCCGGCATTTTTTTTATAAGGAGGTACGTCGGCGCACCTGGGGAGACCACCACCACCAGTCTCTTGGGAGACCACTGTCATCCAAGAATAATACGGGTTTGCCTCCTCCCTGTCTTGTACATCACCAACCAGACACAGCATCACCTTGCCTCCACCACACTAGTAAGTGTTTTTTGACTCACATGGGAAGCAAAAGTGAGTCTATGTACTCACCCGTTTCGTCCGTCCGGGCGTCCATGAAAAACTTTAACGTTGGATTTTTCTCAGAGACTATTAAGTCTATCAACACACAATTTGGCATGATGGTGTATGATGACAAGGCGTCAAAAAGCATACATAGTGACTTGACCTTTCTTCCAAGGTCAAGGTCGCATAAGAACAATAAAAATACAGCCAGAGAACTACCAGAATCGGCGATAGGCCCTGGACGCCTAAGCAAGCCGAAGAATTCTATTCTATTCCACAGCATAATATTCCAAGGATAAACAGACGGATTCTTGATTGTTTATTTTTCTTGACGTTACAATTCTTAACAGATCTGCAAGACTGCAAAAAAGAAATGAGAATGAGGAATTTGATTTTAAAAAATACAGTATGGCCGGGGACGCGTTGTCGTAACTTTCGGAGTTATTTCAAAGATTATAGTAACCTATAATCTTTGGTTATTTGTAGAAGCCATTGAGTTTGATGCGTGACCGGGACACTCCCCGTAGTGTGTTTTGTTTGCATCGTAAGGTTTGAGCACTAGCTGTAAGTGTAAAAATGGTCAGTTATTAATATAATCGGTGATTTTAGTTGTAATGAAACTTTGTTTTGTGCCATTAGGCAACCCCTTTTTTAATTTTGGCAATTATTTTGTTCCGTTAAAAGTTACATCAAGTTAATCAGAGTAAACACATTTAGGAAACTAATATCCAGTGAAACATACTGATTTTCTTAGGTAAATTTGAAACAAAATATTTTAAAACAAATTTTATTTCTCACAGTGAACTTCATGTTCTCTGGGCATTTAAGCCCCAGGGGGTCGGGGCATTAGGCCCTGACATAAAATGCATATTTTGGTAAGTTTTATATCATCTAAAACGTATAAAATAACTTACAAATGCACAGAATCACACAGGAGGAAAAAAAAATCTTAATTTTAATGTTACTGTACATTTTACTGCCAATGGACCCCCTGTGGGTTCGGGGTAAGAATTGACCCACCGCGTCTCCCTAGGAGATTCGTAAGAGGCCACTAACTAGGGACACCGTGACTTGAGATAAGCGTTTACTCTAAACTGTTCTAGTGATTTTCATGCGTAATGGCCTTATATAGCCTACAGGGCTGATAGGCCGTAAAACACTGTCCATCAATCCATCCATCCATCCATCCATCCATCCATCCATCCATCCATCCATCCATCCATCCATCCATCCATCCATCCATCCATCCATCCATCCATCCATCCATCCATCCATCCATCCATCCATCTTCTGCCAATGGACAGAAGCAAGGTCCAAAATGACATGATGCAGCTCTGCTGCCTTATTGGTAGCCTCTGACAGCTTAAAGCAACCCAACAAGCAGTATGTGATACCATTCATCAAACAAAGTGCATGGTTTCCATTTATTTCTTCTGATCTGTGTGTATTCTTATGGCAGAAACTGCTGTTTTCTTGACATCATGCTACTTAATCAGGTACAGAATATTGAAGGGAAACAGGCACCAACTAGTCTTTTACTGACATTTTCAGGATAAGTGTATGGAGCAGAAAGAAGAAACACATGCTAATTTAGTGTAGAGGTGTGTGTGTATTTCATCAGTCCTATTTTGTCTCGTTGACTGTTAAAATTTTCATTTTAGAAACAAAAACGCTAAAATGTGGAGCATTTAGCCCCACCACATTTTGATTGACTCTCATGGGCTTTGCCTTTCTCTTTCAAGATTAATAAAGGGTCAGGAAGTTTTCACTGTCAGTGCTGAAATATCATCAAACTTATCATAATGAACATACTTCAATGAATTTTTTATAGAAGAATAAAATTCATCACCAAAAAAGCTACAATTTCTCTTCAATTATCTGCAAAAAAATTCCTCTAAACCAGTACATAATGTGAGAAGTATAACATGAAACATCATGAAATTAATGCATGTGCACTTGCCTTGGTGGTTTAGGAAAGCGCTGAAGCAATTCTCCTTTTTCTTTGTTAATCAAGAAGTGCACATCAAAATTAGATGTGAGTGAGGTCTAAGTGGCAAAGGTTTTTTTTTTACTTTCAACATAGCAGCAAAAGTGTGGTGTCAAAAAAAACCCACTGTGACTGACCTATTTCTGACTGGGTCAAAATCATACAATGTTTTTGAGAGAAACTTTGATTATTTGAAACTCATTTTGGTAATAAATTAACTAAAATTGAAATAATGTAAACTTTTTTCATCACAGTGGTCACTAATGCCCCCTGGGGCTTAATGCCCTGCTTCCCCTACATTGTGACTCATACTTGACACCTGGCTGTCTCAGACTCAGAGGACAGCTTGTAACAATAAACACACACACACACACACACACACACACACACACACACACACACACACACACACACACACACACACACACACACACACACACACACACACACACACACACACACACACACACACACACACACACACACACACACACACACACACACACACACACACACACACACACACACACACACAGACACACACACACACACACACACGACACACACAGACACACACACACACACACACACACACACACACACACACACACACACACACACACACACACACACACAGACACACAGACACACACACACAGACACACAGACACACACACACACACACAGAGACACACACACACACACACACACACACACACACACACACACACACACACACACACACACACACACACACACACACACACACACACACACACACACACACACACACACACACACACACACACACACACACACACACACACACACACACACACACACACACACACACACACACACACACACACACACACACACACAGACACACACACACACACACACACACACACACACACACACACACACACACACACACACACACACACACACACACACACACACACACACACACACACACACACACACACACACACACACACAGACACACACACACACACACACACACAGACACACACACACACACACACACACACACACAGAGACACACACACACACACACACACAGACACACACACACAGACACACAGACACACACACACACACACACACACACACACACACACACACACACACACACACACACACACACACACACACACACACACACACACACACACACACACACACACACACACACACACACACACACACACACACACACACAGACACACACACACACACACACACACACACACACACACACACACACACACACACACACACACACACAGACACACACACACACACACACACACACACACACACACACACACACACACACACACACACACACACACACACACACACAGACACACACACACACACACACACACACACACACACACACACACACACACACACACACACACACACACACACACACACACACACACACACACACACACACACACACACACACACACACACACACACACACACACACACACACACACACACACAGGAACATTTACCTTACAGATCTTTAAAAGAAAACAGGCGAGATGAACTGATGACGGTGGACGAAAATGAATAAAGAAATACATGAATAAATAAACAGGTTGTGTGTCTTTAATGTTGTCAGAAAAAAGCTCTCTAATAAAAGCTTAATAATTCTGATAATTGTATTTCTAAAGCACTGATACAAACACAAAGTTAATAATGAAGCTCACAGTGCTTTACATGCAACTTTATTATGTACAGAGTTAAAAGACAAGGTTACATCTTACATCCAGCTATGCACACACATACACACACATGGGAACATTTACCTTAGAGTTACAGTTAGAGATTTTGAACAGAAAACAGGCAAGAGAAACGGAAAAGTGGACGAAAATGAATTTAAATGTACATGAATGAATAAACATGTCTAATACACACTCTCTCTCTCTGTCTCTCTTTCTCTCTCTCTCTCTCTCTCTCTCTCTCTCTCTCTCTCTCTCTCTCTCTCTCTCTCTCTCTCTCTCTCTCTCTCCCTCCCTCTCTCATGCACATGCATGCACACACACACACACACACACACACACACACACACACATGCAAGCACAGACGCTTCAAGCAGCGATTAACCTACACCTGCTTTCAACTGTGCACTGTCTCTGGAGCTCATTAGCAAAAAGGAAAGGGGACATGTAGAAAGGTAGGTTCTAAAAAGAGTGCTGTCTTAAAAGTTTTGTAAGTTGAGGCCTGTCTAATTTGAGGAGGAAAGGAGATCAAGTCAATGAACCAAAAACAGAAGGATCATTATCATAGCTGGTGAGGGAGAGGCCAGGAACTGTTAGGAGAGTGTCCTGAAACTGGAAAAGGGTGGAATCTACCAAAATAGCCAGAGAAAATAAAAAGAGAAAACGTTTTGGAGCCCATTTTATGAACCTTCCCAGTGTATTTGCCCCTGAAAGCCTGTATTATAAGTATCATGTTGTAAAATGACCCAATGACATGTGCAAGCCCCCACCACAAAATGAGATGGCTGTCACCTTCTGGAAATTCTAAACTATAAGTATGACTGTAAAAAGGAGACATTTCTCTATCCAATGATGTAAAGAGCTTGAAAGTAGGAGGAATAGGGATAAAGTTATGAGCTACATACAATTGGAGGGTACCCGCTGTTAGTGTTATGCCAATTTGAGAAAGAGGGCTTTAACATTTAGGCAATATATCATATGCAACATAGCGTTGTCGTCGTGATGGCTATTTTGAATTGGGTATATCAGCTGACCAGCTACCAATGGGAAAAACCTCAGAGAGGATGGGTTGGCAGAATATTTTCTATGAATATGCAACACAATGCTAATCTGTTTACGGTTTATCAGTCCTGCCTGGAGAGCGAATTGATTTCTCCTCAAAATGTGCACTCCTGTTCGTAGGGTAAGGTAGGATTTTTGCACAGGAAGTAAAAACAGCAACTGAATGTCACAAAAACACGATGTTATGGTTTTAACAAATAAATGGAGGTGCCCAATGTCTCAAAATCTCAACACTGACAAATTATAACCCCTCTAATTGGCCAATGTCTCAAATTCTCAACACTGACATATTATAACCCCTCTAATTGGCCAATGTCTCAAATTCTCAACACTGACATCTTATAACCCCTCTAATTGGCCAATGTCTCAAATTCTCAACATTGACATATTATAACCCCTCTAAATGGCCAATGTCTCAAAATCTCAACACTGACATATTATAACCCCTCTAATTGGCCAATGTCTCAAAATCTCAACACTGACTTATTATAACCACTCTAAATGACCAATGTCTCAAAATCTCAACACTGACATATTATAACCCCTAAAGACTAATTGGCCAATGTCTCAAAATGACATTTGGCACTTTCCCCTTATTGAGAGTGGAGGGTCACATATGATTCAACTACATGTAGAATACATATAATTTCTAATACAAGGATTTTTTGTGTTCTGTTTCAGAAGAAGTGCTGTGCCCAGACAGCCTGGACTGGTACAGGTGGCAGGCTGCAAGGCAAGACAGGACAGGAGCCTCTTGCCTCCACCCTTGGTGTGTGCAGTGGCAGCCCCCTAGTGGAGTGCAGGTGTCCTGGCCTTGCCTGTGCAGAGGCAGCCCTCCTTGGCCAGACTGGGGCCAAGCCAAGGCCTGGAGGAGTGGAAGGAAGGCCTGGCCACAGTGTGGCTGAGCTGGACAAGCCCAGTGGCTGAGTGCAGGTGGAGGAAGTGTGCTTGAGCTGAGTACAGCAGGTAGCTTCAGTTCAGTGTTGCTCATGTGAAGCTTGTGGCTGGAGTTTTACTGTTGTATTCTTAGTTGTTTTTTTCCACTGAGGAGCACTAGCTTACAGCATGAGCATGGAGGAGGACATTGATTGGCTGTTTGATGACACATGTGTAAGTGTTGAGTCTCTGTCATCTAACCATGACTTGGGGACTGAGGTGAAACGTGAGCCATGCTCTGAGGATGAGCTGCATGATGGGACAGGTGTAGAAGCAGAGAGCACTGTCCAGGAAGAAGTGCAAGTGAAGGTGGAGAGACAAGATGAGGCAGTTACTAGCATGGAGGAAAATACTGACTGGCTGTATGACAACACACTTCCATCTGAGGGCTTGTCAGGTTGTGAGCATGACTCTAGGACTGGAGAGAAACACAAGGCAGGTTTTGAGGACCAGCTGCATGATGGGAGTGATGTGGAAGCAGACAGCACTGTCAGGGAGGAAGTGCAAGTGAAGGTGGAGAGAGAAGACAAGGCAAGTGTGATGCAGTCTTTGTCTTCCCCTGCTGACTGTGGTGTCAGTGTGTGGAAGTGTGACATGGCTGAGGAAAGCGGTGAGTGTGGCAGGCCTGGGATGGTGGGTGAAAGGATCAGGAGAAAAGGACAGGAGAAATGCTGCCTTCTGCCATATGTGTTACTGAGAAGAGTGCCCGAGACTGGCTGTGGGTTTGTACAGGGAGAGCAGTGCAAGGCTGAGGTGTCTGCTTGTGGGTGGCAGCAAGCAGTGGGTGAGGGAAGCAGTGAGGATGCCAGGGCTGGGATGGTGGGTGAAAGGATCAGGAGAAAAGGACAGGAGAAATGCTGCCTTCTGCCATATGTGTTACTGAGAAGAGTGCCCGAGACTGGCTGTGGGTCTGTACAGGGAGAGCAGTGCAAGGCTGAGGTGTCTGCTTGTGGGTGGCAGCAAGCAGTGGGTGAGGGAAGCAGTGAGGATGCCAGGGCTGGGATGGTGGGTGAAAGGATCAGGAGAAAAGGACAGGAGAAATGCTGCCTTCTGCCATATGTGTTACTGAGAAGAGTGCCCGAGACTGGCTGTGGGTTTGTACAGGGAGAGCAGTGCGAGGCTGGGGTGGCTGCTTGTGGGTGGCAGCAAGCAGTGGGTGAGGGAAGCAGTGAGGGTGCCAGGGCTGGGATGGAAGGTGAGAAGTGCAAGAGAGGTGGACAGGGTAAATGCAGTCTGCTTCAGTATGTCCCA
This sequence comes from Theodoxus fluviatilis, assembly GCA_034096865.1. Classification (NCBI taxonomy): domain Eukaryota; kingdom Metazoa; phylum Mollusca; class Gastropoda; order Cycloneritida; family Neritidae; genus Theodoxus; species Theodoxus fluviatilis. The sequence goes on along the minus strand of JAWQFJ010013729.1, from coordinate 104,028 downwards.
TTGGAAAGACAGCCCAAGACTGGGTCTGGGTTTGCACAGGGAGAGCAGTGCGTGGAAGGGGTGGCTGAGAGGGAGCAGGCAGTGCACCCACAGGTGAATGTGGACAAAGCAGGTGATCTTTTGAGTCAGTGGAGGAGGCAGGAGGAAGAGGGGAGAGATGTGAAGTGGGATGGTGTGGGGCAGCCCCTGGCTTCCTACAAGATGGAGGTGAATGCTGGGTCTTGTGAAGAGAGAAGTGTGACAAGGCTGGGTGAAGGGGAGAGGCAGGAGGTAGAGGAAGATGTGCATTTGCAGGCCAGGGCTGAGTCCAGTGTGGCTATGACTACCTCATCCATGTTTGTAGAAGTGATGTCAGCATTCAGCTCAGCCCCTGTGGCAAGCAGCAGCTGCCCTGAAGTGGCCGAGCCAGAGCCATGTGTGTCCAGTCAGGAGACAGCACAGTTGTCCCCCCTGGAGAAAAGGCACCATAGTCCTCCCAGGCAGCAGCAGCAGAGTAGAAAGAGAGCCCGAGTGCCGAGTCCTGGCAGTGTTGTCCATCAAGAAGCAGGGGCTGTTTGTAGTCCTCATGTGAATGTGCAGTCAGCCCATGAAGGTTTGAGGAGGCTGAGACAAGCTTGTCCCCATTGTGATTTCAGGTGTGCAATGAGAGACACGCTCACAAGACATGTGGAGAGATTGCATGCAAATTTGAGGAGTGTTTCTCCTCCCCATTGTGATGTCAGTAGCCAAAAGAAAAAGGACCTGAATGAGCACATGGAGATCACTGGTGGGGATTTGAGAAAGCATCAGTGTCCACATCGTAAGTACAATACTGGTTGCTCCACTTCCTTGCAAGCACACAAAGAAACTGTACATGAAGGTTTAAGGAAGTACAAGTGTCCCCATTGTCAGTACACAGCTGGTCACAAAGGCACCTGCAAACACATGTAGAGACAGTGCATGAAGGTTTAAGGAAGTACAAGTGTCCCCATTGTCAGTACAGAGCTGGTGAGAAAGGCACCTGCAAACACATGTAGAGACAGTGCATGAAGGTTTAAGGAAGTACAAGTGTCCCCATTGTCAGTACACAGCTGGTCACAAAGGCACCTGCAAAGACATGTAGAGACAGTGCATGAAGGTTTAAGGAAGTACAAGTGTCCCCATTGTCAGTACACAGCTGGTCAGAAAGGCACCTGCAAACACATGTAGAGACAGTGCATGAAGGTTTAAGGAAGTACAAGTGTCCCCATTGTCAGTACACAGCTGGTCAGAAAGGCAACCTGCAAACACATGTACAGAGAAAGCATGAAGGTTAGAAGAGGTACCCATGTCCACATTGCAATTACAAAGTTTGTGAGAAAAATCAAATGCAAAAGACACATGGAGAGTGTCCATCAAGTTTCCAAAAAGGATCAGCACTCCCATTGTGAGTACCAAACATGACACAAACATTTACTGAGGAAACAAGTAGACAGTGTCCATGAAAGTGAGAATGTAGCAATGTCCCCATTGCAAGTACAGATCCCAATCTCAAAGTTCCTTGTGCAGACATGTTGAACAGTGCACTGTAGTTTGCAGGAGTACCAGTGTTCCAACACAGGTGTAACAGGGTGGGGTGGGGGTGGGGCCTCAATGACTAAGTAAATGAAATAGTTTTGAATACCCGGCACTAATAACATAGCATGTCCAGTATTGATAGTGACTTTACTTGTGATACCACTGAATAGTTTAGTTTGAAAGCCGGTGTAAAGAGCAGACTGCAGGTGACCCATGAAACATGCACAAGAAGCAACTTGAGGTAGTGTTTGTACTCATCCTTCATCTTGGGTGTGGGCAACCAGCTATTCTCCTGGCTGTTAGTAGTTTGCCATAGACTGATGACAGAGGAGGTGCTTTGGAATTCCACCATGGTTCATCCACTGGACACACCCCAGCCAGCCCAGTCTGTGCTGTCTAAGTAGGGTGTACATGCTTGGCTGGTTTGAGAAGTACCTTACCTGTGATCCCATTGCTAGCACAGAGCTGCCTGTGGAGGTGATAGCAAATTACACAAAGAAACATTGCATGATGTTTCAAAGGGACAAAGGTTGAATCTTGAGAACTGAGCCAGTGAATAAAGCAACCCAAGTAAATGTAGAGACTGTCAATGAATGTTTGAAGAGCACTTGTTTCCAGAAGCCCTGGTCATAAGTTGTGCTTGCCATTGAAGAGCTTGTGTGAAAACTACACTGAGGAAACTATTGGGAACATGCAAGTGAAAATGCTGTGGAAGTTATCTGTAGATTGCTCAGAATTGCTCCCTGATGACAAAACCTAGTATTTTAGAAGTATTTCCTAATTTTAGTTTTGAATGTTTGACATAAGTAGGCCTACTTTAACATTGGATCACAATTTTCAAGTTACATGCTCAGATCAAATCTGCAACCACAGACAATTTTCCAATGTGAATGTCCCAATGAAAGGGAGGCTGAAGTAAGCGGTGTTCTTTCTTTTTTCCTTTAAAAATTTAGTTTTGTCTGATGTGTGGGTGGGTGACGGGAAGGCGACATTTGAAACACCTTTTGATGAGTAGCCAAATTCTAGAAAAGGCCAAATATCTATTAGAAGGTTTTGAAGCATCCCAGACTTCTTTGTTTTGTCATCAGATAAATGATTGTGTCAATTTCTCCAAATGTTTCCATGTGATTTGTGAGCCTGGTTTTACTGAGATGCCCATGAATGTATATGTCTGTGAAGGCAGCACAGTTTGAAGCTGATAGCTCTTGCACACATTTGATGGAAATTACTGGCGATGTAGTTTGAAAGTTTGTTTATTCTTGTGGAAAAAACTGTCAGACAGAAAAAAGAGATGAGAATGTGTTATGTAATATCATGAGTCCGTGTGGAAGAGAGAACATTGGGTTTGCTTGTAGAAAGGAAAAAGTTCTGAGGAAAAATCTTGTGGAACAGAGCAAAACACATGCACTCTTTTGTTTCTGAAGCTACCTGACTTTTGAACAATTAAGAGACTGTAGAGCACAACTTGTATTTTCACACTTCTGTTTATCCCATGCTTCCTTTTCCTGATATGCATAGGCTTCTTTTTTATACTGATGTTACACACAGTGAAAGTAAGTGTTGTCATGTAACCATTGGCCTTTATTCTTCTTACTGACTTTCTGCAGATGAGATTTTTTTCTTGTGCTCCCTCACTTTGCTGTTAATATTTGTGAGTAGTTATTTGGGAAAATGACTCCAAAAGTTCCAAATGGATTGTGATGAAATTGGGTACAAGGTCAGGGTTTCACCCCAGGAACAATCTGTGAAATTGTGGAGCTCATCTGTTATGTTGTTTTGCAATTACAAGCAGGAAGAGAATTGTTATCACACATATCACAAAGCTAATGATGTCAAACTACTGGTGATGCGGGTGTATGCATTCCGCACTCATTGACCTCCAACAGATACTAAACTGAACTAGACTTCATGGAAGAGAAATTGTGGCTTCCTTGGTGGAGGTTCTCAGTCTCAGAGTGCTCTCTAGTACTCATGTTATCCTGACTGTTGGCTGTCTGTGTATGTGTGTGTGTGTGTGTGTGTGTGTGTGTGTGTGTGTGTGTGTGTGCATTACTCGTTAGAGGATACATTCTGAATAGTAGCAAGAGAAATGTTCCTGGGATCTATTTTATCATATTGTATTGTATTGCATTGTATTGTATTGTATTTTCCCTGAGCTTTTTGATATTCCTGTTTGACTAACCTGCACCTGGGTAAATGTTGTCCAGTAGTAAAGACCAGTTAGTACAGATCTTGCTACAGGAGAATATTTGATGTCAACACACAATCATAAATCATGGACCTGTTGACCACTGCAATAGCTACAAGCAGTCCTAAGCAGAAATGCATGTGCTGATGAAGCCAAGTTGACTTTGTCTTCTTTTTTTCATTGTTAAGACTTTCACATGTCAGTGTGAGGAGGTTGCTATGTGACAATTACCCAGTGGATGAGGGGTCAGAGACCCAAAAAGACTGGAAGCTGGAAAAAGGTGGAGAAAGCAACTGGAGAGCAGTGCATGGATGTAGAATGTCACTGGACTCTCCACTTTGATATCCCCCTGCAATTAAGTTGGGGGTTAAAAAAAAACCCACTGTGTCTCCCTAAGGGATTCATAAGAGGTGAAGAACTAGGAAAGATGTGATGTGACTTTTGTTATTCCAACCTGCTCTAATGATTGATTGTGACCAATGGCCTTACATAGCCTACAGAGGGTGATGGTCCATAAAACTACATCCATCCCTCCATCTTGGAAAGTGGGTGGTCTGTTCTTGCAGCATGTGTGTCTTGAGTGTGCTTCCTGTCCTTGCAGAGGTGATGGGATGAAGCTGTAAGGTGTGGAACCTGCAGATGGCCCAAGGGCATGCAGGAATAAGCTGGACCAGACTGAACTGCTAGGAAGTGCCCATTGGTTGTGAAAACTGTACTGCCAAGTTTTGATGACTGCTTTGTGGCCATGCGACATGGGGCATTTGTGAGTGCAAAGAGAATTAACTGAGTAGCTTTAGTCATATTTGGCTCATTTTTACTGTGCTTGTAATGAAGAATTTGACTTATTTTCATGCCATGGAAATGTGTGGGACTAAATAGGCCAATAAAGAGTGTTCCTGAATCTTCAGTGTTGAGTGCTTGTGTCCCACTAACATGCATAAAGCACACAAACACACATGGATGCATGCACATGTAAGTTTGCACACATATGCACACACACACACACAGGGGCAGATACACATACAGCTACACACAAGCAGATGCAAATACAAGAGCTCAACAGCAATGCACTGGTGCCTTACTTGCACACATGCACCTAACAAATACACCACATGCACATGCAGAATTAGATGAAAACATGCAGAAAGGTCTTCATGTATTTCCCCTTACACACACACACACACACACACACACACACACACACACACACACACACCAGTTGGTGCTGAAGATCAGCAGTCTTGATGACGTGTTGCTGATGGTTGCTGTTGGCAAATTCTTCAAGGTGATTCAGTATTGCTCTCGGTGTTAAGCATTGTGATAGCACACAAAATGCACTCGCACATAATATAATCAGACTGGTTAGTGTTGAAGGTCAGCCATCTAGATGACATATTGCTGATTTTTACTAGAACCTAAAACTACCCTTGTTCAAGGTGCGTATGGCATCCTGACAGCCTTGTGATGATGCACACACAAACATGTACACACATGCCAACATGCACACACTTGCACATTTGCAAATTGCATGCACACACACACCTACCATTCACAAAACATACAACATAGTGACATCTTCATTTGCATCACAAGTACCCCAGTCAAGAAAGGACACCCCCCTACCATTCACAAAACATACAACATAGTGACATCTTCATTTGCATCACAAGTACCCCAGTCAAGAAAGGACACCCCCCTACCATTCACAAAACATACAACATAGTGACATCTTCATTTGCATCACAAGTACCCCAGTCAAGAAAGGACACCCCCCTACCATTCACAAAACATACAACATAGTGACATCTTCATTTGCATCACAAGTACCCCAGTCAAGAAAAGATGCACACTGATGCAGTTTTCTTTTATACTGTTGTCACAACAGAACCAGTCATGTTGCAGTTTTCGCTTTAGCTCATGCTGCAAGAATGATTAGGAAAAATGTAAGGGCTTAATACAGTCATTGTTACTGAGTCTCAAAAAGCTGTACAAGTTACCCCCTGAGCATAGGGCCATTTGATCCCTCCTTGACTGACTCCCCCTGTGGGTTGGGGGTCAGAATAGACCCACCGCGTCTCCCTATGCAATTCGCAAGAGGCGAATAAATAGGGACATCGTGACTTCATTTCCGCTTACTCTAAACTATTCCAGCAATTGTTGAGCTTAATGGCCTTATATAGCCTACAAAGGCTGATAGGCCGTAAAACACCTTCCATCCATCCATCCATCCACCCATTCATCCATTCCTCCATTCCTCCATCCATCCAACCATCCATCCATCCATCCATCCATCCATCCATCCATCCACCCATCCATCCATCCATCCATCCACCCATCGATCCATTCATCCATTCATCCATCCATCTATCCATCCATCCATCCATTCACCCATCCTTTCTTGACTTACACCTGCAGACAAACAGTGACTGACAGACTTGCGATGTATGTGTCTGGAACATTGTTCTTCGATTTAATTTGGTGGAGCTTCTGTACAAAGTGTATTTTTATCATACATGTATAATGTTAGTAAACATGCAAAGTGATTTGTGTGAGTGAAGACTGTTCTCACCAAGTTGTATTTTTGACATGTACTTTTTTCTGAGCTTATTTTCTGTAATTGGATGACACTATATTATAATCAGAGTTAAAATTATAACTGTAGAACAGTGACAGTGTGGTACCAGCAGCTTCTCCACTCCGTGGGGAGTATTTCGTTTCCATGCTGCCCCACTGCAGCTAACAAAGGTTACTTGCACTACTTGTCTGCCACCACTAACCTTGCAGGTGCCTGTTCTTTGTCCTGGGCAAGGAAAAGAAAGAAGTTATGGAACACGCACAAATAGGGAATGCCTTCCACTAATGGGCCACACCAGTGGACCCGTCCATGGAAAGGGGTGCAGACCCAGCTCCACTAGCGGGCCACGGCATCTGATTGGCTGCGTTTTTACATCGGCGTTTATGCTCGAAACAGAGCTGAATCACCTTGACAACTGCTGCAAATATGATATTCATCGTAACTCAATTCAGCTGAAAGCGCATTGTGTATACCAGTTTGTCAATTATTCACACTTTATTGTCATTCTGTGAGTGTAATTACCATCCAAGATAGTATATGAGCTAGCGAGCGTGTAATAATTTGGTTGTCATTCTGTGTGGGAGTCACTGCGAATTAAACGACCATTAGTAGAAGGGATTCCAAAAAAGTTAGGGTAACCATACTGACAGGGTTTTTTTCCGTCACCCATAGACCTATTTTTTATGTGCAGAAAAGAAAGAAAGAAATCAACAGGTAAAATTTACCTGTCCCGCGTTGTATGAGTTGAGCACTCCGAGTCACTCCTCCACACGAAGCATCAGACTGGAGGAAAAATGGGCCTGAACACTCCAGGGCGCTCACCTGAAACCACGGACTGCTGCATATCATCCCATCTTCCCTGTCCCATAAGCACTCGGGGAATCCATTATTTTAGATTTTTAAATGAACGTGTTTGCAGGAAAATCGATAATTTGACTTATATTCAATCTGACCTCTTCTTTTCAAAACTTTTTTTTCAAGTTTAGGCCAACGTATACTAACCTCAGTTTTTTTCCTCATTAAGCACAACTCTTTTTTTTAAATTTTACTTCTTTGGTAGAGTTGACGGATTTTAGGGTGGAGGTTTTTTCTTGCAGTTGGTAGGATGGAGTGGAGTTGTCAGCCCAGCAGGAGTTGTGAAGGTGAGGCAAGCTTTTCGACTGGGGTGCATTGGTATTCTATGGGAGCAGAGTGGGGACTGAATTTTAGGATGCGCTTTACTGTCTGGATTGTCTTCTCTGCAAGGTCATTGGATTGCGGGTCATTTGTGCTGCATGGTAGTGATGTCCTGGAAGTCACATTTGGTGGCGAAATCTTGGAGCTCCTCGGCAGTCAACTGTGGGCCGTTGTCGCGGATCACGTACAGTTCCTGGAATGCCATCACGGGCAAAGCACGCTAGCTGACAGCTATCTGACGACTGCCTGGAACGTTGTTGTCGGCAATTCATCGACTTCAAAGAAGTGACTGTGGTGGTCTACAGTGATGAGGAAACTTCGGTCACTCCATGTGGATAGATCTGTGCCAATCTTTCGCCATGGACGAGATGGAGGTTCAATGAGGATCGACTGTTCTTTTGGGTTGAACTTTGCCCTGTTTTGAGCAGATGGAGCAGGCAGTGACTTTATGGTGGATCTGGTTCGACGTGCCTGGCAAGAGAACGATGTCTCGGGCTCGCTTTTCCGTCTTCTTGATGCCCAGGTGGCTGGCGAGGATCTTGCACAGCATCTCTGCATGCATTGCTTGGGGTTCGATGATCTTCTCGCCCTTGCAGACGATTCCATGGATAACGGAGGGTTCATCTCGGACGCTCCAGTACTCTCTGATGCTGTTTTTGCATGTGTAGCACTTTTGCAGCCAGCCTTCCTGCATGGTTGTGTGGTGGGGTACGGGCAGTGCTAGCCGTTTAGCCTTTCTCTTTCACGTGTAGTGAGAATCAAACTGCTTCTCCTCCCGGTTGTAGAGCCATCTATTGCATGATTTTATTAGTAGATTCCTTTCTTGCAGTATCCTTAGTATGCATTTATGCACTGAATTTCGTAGTTTTGTAGCATTGTATTAGGTTGGAATTCTTTGTAAAGGAATTTACATGCCCACCTCCATCTGGGCATGTGGGACATCCTTGATCTCCCAACAACTATATCTAGCAAGAAATCCGAAGAGAAGGTACACAAGTTAAAGGTGAAGCCTTCAGCTGGCCAGAGCAGAGTGTCCATAGAAGGAGCGATAGTACCTGTGGGAAAAAGAGACAATTAAGCCCTGTCAGATCAGAGAGAGAATGGAGTTATGTTCAGAACATGTGGAGCTCTGGTTGGCACCTGTGTGTGGTGGAGTGTGAAAGCTAAAAGGAATCTCTAATTGGTCAGAGGTTCTGGGACTGTCTCAGCCATTGAGAACAGAGGAAGGGATGGAGCCAGAGGAGATGAGGGTCGGAGGATGAGAGAAGGCAAGGCCTGGGGATTCTGCAGGCGAAGCGGGAATATAGGGAGTGGACACGGTTTGTGTGGGGTGCCCTTGTATGATGCCTTGTAAGGAAGAAGAATAAAGGAGTTTGAAAAGTCACCTGTGCAACTTTTCCTCTCGATATCCCATCCACGCTACAACATCCACTGCCATGCTCGACAGCCACGCACCTACCACAGTTGTCATGAGGTCCTGAAGCTGATGATATTACTCTCTGATGGCGGTCCTTATAGCTGGTCCATCTTGGAGTCAGAGACAGGTAGATACTTGGTGATGTAATGGACGTACTCATTAGGGTTTTTCAGCATTGCTGGAGTCTTGTGGTTCTGCTGGGAGGAAGTTTCTCGACAGGGTGCATGAGACAGGTAAATCCTTTTGTGAAGCATCTACAGAGAGGGTGAGCTGGGTCAGCTGCAGGTCAAGGCAAGCTCGAAGTCCTAGGACGGGCTCGGAGTGGCCCTTGGTATCAGCACTGTACGTAGAAGCGGCTTTGAGTGAGCTGCAACGCTTGTGTGAGCATGGAGCCTCAACGTGTCCTCGAACATCAAGGGGCCGCCCTGCATGAGCTGAGAGACGCTGTTGAGTTCATTGCAGGCTAGGTGACTTGGACAGGGTCTTGTGTACCGAGACTTGGGTGACGTTGACCTGGGGCCGTGTGCATGGAGAGACTTAATTTAAGTCGTGCTAAACTCCTAAATAGACAGCTAAATACTTCCTTAGCGCTCAGCTCAAATGGTGTGCATGAAACGGAATAACCGTTGACTTAGTTGAGGCAGACGCTGGAGGGCAAACCCCGTACGTCTGATTTGCATAACAACTTTACGTCACGGTCTGTTGAAACTTAGGAGTTAAGCACGACTTAAATTAAGTCTCTCCATGCACACGGTCCCTGGGCTCAAGTGTCGATCTTGAATCGTATAGTGTTGGTCCCCAACTTGGTGTCAGCGTGGGCTGCGTTCTTGTAGTTGTGCTGCTTATGGATAGCATCGGCCCCCTGTGGGGTGGGGGTTAAAAGAATAGACCCACCTCGTCTCCTTACGCGATTCGTAAGAGGCGAATAACTAGGGACACCATGATTTGATTTGCGCTTACTCTAAACTATTCTAGTGATTTGTGTGCTCAATGGCCTTACGTAGCCTACGAAGGCTGATAGGCCGTAAAGGTCCATCCATACATTCATCCATCCAACCATCCATCCATCCATCCATCCACCCATCCATCCATACACCCAATCCATCCATCCACCCCATCCATCCATCCATCAATCCACCCCATCCATTCATCCATCCATCTATCCATTCATCCATCCATGCATCCATGCATCCATCCATCCATCCATCCATCCATCGATAGCATCGATCGTCATCTTGCTCGTCACTTTCATCGTGATTCTTCTTGTGGCAGTACGAACAGTTCTTGCCGAATGCAGGGCACTATATTACATAGCTACAGAGGGTGATGGTCCATAAAACTGCATCCCTCCCTCCATCTTGGAAAGTGGGTGGTCTGTGTTGTTGCAGCATGTGTGTCTTGAGTGTGCTTCCTGTCGGGCCTGGGTAAAGAACGAGCGAAGACGAGCGAAACGAGCGAAGACGAGCGAAGCCCCAAAATACGAGCAGGCATAAGGAAATTTAACATTTTTTACTTTTTCACCCTCAAATATGCAAAAAAGAAGAAGAAAAGTCCATTTTCCCCCGTCGTCCTCAGCTAGGCCCTACTACAGTGGAGTCCGGATATATGACGGGTGTTTGTCCAGCCGTTTGACCCGTGAAGTTGGGGGGGTCAGGGTCAAGGGAAGCAACTCCGTTAAAACTCAATCACACAATCTTGCGTGTACAATTATGTATACGTGTATCACTCTCATCTTGTGACCTTAACTAAGATTTTCTTTTTTTTCCTTTGAGGTTAGAAATAAACTTTTGTAAATGTTTACAGCATGATTTGGTACGTTCATGTTAAACATCATAGTACTGTATTAAAATATGTTGCATTGTCAAATTTTCTTGTGTATTTGCTGTTACTTAGTGAATGTTAAAAAGAATAAAATCATTTTGACAATTTTAAACAGGACATTTGTTGTTTATTCATTGTCATTTGGTTTCCATGTTACAATAGACATTTCGCCGACTGGGCGCATTCAACTGTCTGCCGCTTGAACACCAATCACAAACTTATCTTCATACTTAGGTTTTATTGTCACCCAAACACAGTTTTTTCATATGCAACACCAAAATAAGCATTTCAGCTCATTTTGTTTTTTACCACTCATGTCACACAATTGGTCCCAACTTTCTGGAAGGAGCCAACTGCGAATGCTCGTGCATACTCATGCACAGGCTTATGCGCACAGACTGTTGTATATATGTTACAGTCAAATCTGGAAATCAGGCATTCTCCGAGAATGCCTGAAAGTTTAGGCATTCACGGTAAATCCCTGGTTTGATCAGGCAATTTCGGAAATGACTGTACATTTTCAGGCATTATCGGTGATTGACTGAAATAGGCTGTCAGGCATTATCGGAGAATGCCTACCGCTCACAATCTGTGGTTCTGGTGAGACTCAAAGCATTTCAGCACATAAGCCTACTGTAAAACTTTGAATGGCTGGGGTCATAATTGGTTTCACAATTCTTTTGTATACTCTCTCTCTCTCTCTCTCTCTCTCTCTCTCTCTCTCTCTCTCTCTCTCTCTCTCTCTCTCTCTCTCTCTCTCTCTCTCTCTTAATTTGAAGGCATTCAATTAAAGAACATAATGATGAAATCAGTTTAATTTATTAATTCTAACAACTAAATTGTTCATTAAAACAGAACTTTCTGTCAACAGTTCATTTGTTTCCACAAATCAAGGATTGGTGACACCGACTGTTGCACTTCAGTTTTGCTTTGAAGCATTTGCACCGATTGTTCTGGCATTTCTTTGCACCCGAACAGTTGCACTTGACGTATCCTTGTCCTCCGCTTTGGGAGCCCAGGATGGCTGCCTCTCGAAGACTTACGTGCTTAACACAGTTCATTTCACTCAAAGACAACAGTTTTTGTGGACACAGTTCGAACTCGTTTCTGGTGTAGGCTCCTTTTAAAATCTCATGCTTGGTCCATCGAATGTGTCTTCAATTGTCACATAGTAGATCGGGGTTTCAGCACGTGACTTTCGTTTCTTTATCAGCTTGTCCATGTAGGCGCCCGCATCGAAGGATTCATACCTGATTCAAAATCAAGAGATCACTATTTTATTACATGTGTCTGCGCGTGAGTGCGTGTGTGTGTGTGTGTGTGTGTGTGTGTGTGTGTGTGTGTGTGTGTGTGTGTGTGTGTGTGTGTGTAAGAGAAAAGTGATAAAATTATTGATACAAGAACAAAAACGAAAATGGGAAAGAGAGAGAGAGAGAAAGAGAGAGAGAGAGAGAGAGAGAGAGAGAGAGAGAGAGAGAGAGAGAGACACACAGACAGACAGACAGACAGACAGACAATGAGAGACTCACATAAGTGAAACTCAAAATAAATTAAGACCAGCTATGTAGAAACAAACTCTAATCTCTCCGAACTCCGGGAAAAAATCTAACTATAAATTTATGCAAGGCAGGCTATGTAAAAACAGACAACGTCTCAGGTCACACATGGAAGAGAAACTCACTAAAAATTCATGCACGGCAGATTATATAAAAACAGACAAGGTCAGAACAACCCGTTTTGCCTAACAGTCAGGCAAAACGGGAAATTTGTACAAGTAGTTTTTAGTCATTTCCTGATAATGCCTGAAAATTTTCAGTCATTACCGGTATTGCCTGATCAAACCAGGGATTTACCGTGAATGCCTAAACTTTCAGGCATTCTCGGAGAATGCCTGATTTCCCGATTTGACTGTAACATATATATGTTCACGGTAAATCCCTGGTTTGATCAGGCAATATCGGTAATGACTGAAGATTTTCAGGCATTATCAGGAAATGACTAAAAACTACTTGTACAAATTTCCCGTTTTGCCTGACTGTTAGGCAAAACGGGTTGTTCTGACCTTGTCTGTTTTTACATAGTCTGCCTTGCATGAATTTTTAGTGAGTTTCTCTTCCATGTGTGACCTGAGACCTTGTCTGTTTTTACATAGCCTGCCTTGCATGAATTTATAGAGGTTTTTTTTCCCGGAGTTAGGAGTGATTAGAGTTTGTTTTTACATAGCCAGCCTTACTTTATTGTGAGTTTCTCTTATGTGAGTCTCTCTCATTGTCTCTTTAACTTGTTCCCCTTTTCGCTGAGTTTGGAGTGATTGGAGTTCACTTTCAGTATAATGATGTTGCTCTCAACGTTGAGGGTAGCAATGGAGAAAGTTCTGTTTTGATGTACATTTTAGTTGTTAGAATTAATAAATTAAACTGATTTCATCATTATGTTCTTTAAATTTTAATTGAATGCCTTCAAATTAAGAGAGAGAGAGTGAGAGAGAGAGAGAGAGAGTACAAGAGTACAAAAGAGGCGTGAAACTAATTACGACCCCAGCCATTCAAAGTTTTACAGTAGGCTTATGTGCTGAAATGTGACTCTCCATCGCTAAATGAGTCAGTTGTGCAGTCGAGTCATTTTGCGCAAACTGCCCACAAACGAGGTGGGGGTTGTAGTGGTCGACTTAGATTTTTGACTCACATGCGAAGCAAAAGTGAGTCTATGTACTGAGCCGTTTCGTCCGTCCGTCCGGGCGTCCGTCCGGGCGTCCGTCCGGGCGTAAAAACTTAAATGTTGGATTTTTCTCAGAGACTATTAAGTCTATCAACACCAAATGTGGCATGATGGTGTATGATGACAAGGCCTCAAAAAACATACATAGTGACTTGACCTTGCTTCAAGGTCAAGGTCACAGGAGCCATAAATGTGGTCTCAAAAACAGTCATTTTTCACATTTTCCCAATTTTCTCCCACGTTATTGAGAATGGCGACCTTAGCTACAAGTGGTATATAGGTCAAAGCAAGCCCTATCTTTTGATACCAGTTTGGTTGACCTTGCTTCAAGGTCAAGGTCACAGGAGCTCTTCAAAGTTGGATTGTATACATATTTTGAAGTGACCTTGACCCTGAACTATGGAAGATAACTGTTTCAAACTTAATAATTATGTGGGGCACATGTTATACTTTCATCATGAGACACATTTGTTCACATATCATCAAGGTCAAGGTCACTTTGACCCTTATGAAATGTGACCAAAATGGGGTAATGAACCACTAAAAGTGACTATATCTCATGGTAGAAAGTGCCAATAAGCACCATTGTGCTTCCTATGTCTTGAATTAACAGCTTTGTGTTGCATGACCTTGGATGACCTTGACCTTGGGTCAAGGTCACATGTATTTTGGTAGGAAAAATGTGTAAAGCATTTCTTTGTGTATGATGTCATTGGTGGGTTTAGTTGTTTGACCTTGACCTTGAAGGTCACCTGAAGGTCAAGGTCATATAAAGGTCAAGGTCAAGCATGTGAGTCGTATGGGCTTTGCCCTTCTTGTTGTGTTTTTTTTTGCTTCTCTGAATTGTATGAGTAAGTTTCGTGTTTGAAATCAACATGTAAGAGTATGCTTTATGATGTTTTTTGGGTGTGGTGGTAAATCATTTACAAGAAAACGTCAGCGAACCGATCGTCAACGTCAAGGATTTTCTCAAAGTTTCGTAGCCACCGCTGCAACAGATCGACCGGGGAATACCCTAGTAGGCTGCCAACCAAAGCCAAAAACCACTGCTTCATCTCTGTGGCAAATTGCATGAGTCTAGAATAAAGGTTGCTAGGGGAAAAGGGGGAATAATGTATGAAACTTAAAACGCGTTTTTCTCAAAAAGCGTATTTTTAGGGTGTCGATCTTCAAAGTCATGTGAAATCGTGTAGGGTAGTCATATGTTCATGATAATTGCACCATTGAGAAGCTTGTTCTGTGCTCTTTTTGAAAACATACAGATATCAAAATGTTCAAAATACAACGAGTGACTCATTTTGTGATGGAGGGTCACAAATGCTTTGACTCTCACCAGAAACACAGATTGTGAGCGGTAGGCATTCTCCGATAATGCCTGACAGCCTATTTCAGTCAATCACCGATAATGCCTGAAAATTTTCAGTCATTACCGGAATTGCCTGATCAAACCAGGTATTTACCGTGAATGCCTAAGCTTTCAGGCATTCTCGGAGAATGCCTGATTTCTCGATTTGACTGTAACATATACATGCGCACACAATGACACACAGCTACGCATGCACATCATGATCATCACAATTCACATATGAACTGCATGCGCATAATCAAAAGTCGGCGCTTTGTAGAGCACACTCTCTTGATGAAAATGGAAAGTTCTATGTACATTACAGTCCTTTCCCTGAGTAGAAATACTTCTCTGCGTAGGCTATGCGTGAGTGGCTATTTTTTATCTGTTGAGTGCAATGTGTAACCTGTCAGAGTCTTTATGTTGTTCTTGGATGTCTGGATCGGGTGTGGAAATGGGATGCATACATCATTTGCTTAGCTGTTTGTATAAAGAGGCATTGCAAATTGCAGAGAAAAGGTTGGGGATGCCCCTTATTTCATATTAGAATTGTGCTGTACAAAGAAAATAATTGAAAACTCACAAATGCAGTTGTTCAGCTGATTTATTAGGTTTGGAACCTGTGAATGCATTTCCAATAAAATAAGTTTAAGTACTACGTTTGCATGTTGCACACTTTTATTATGACGTAAATGAGCAAATACATTCCAAACATTTTTTGTCCAGTTTTCACATCAGTGTCCACATTGGAAAATGTGCGCCAATATTCCTTCATTGTAAAAGAAGTTATCATGGAGTCATTTGAATCGTGTAACTAATTTATTCAGAATGTCCACATCATTATTGTTCAAGTTTAGGTGAGAATGGGTCCTTTTCCCTTTCAGGCTCATCAAAGATCCTCATGCCTTCTTTGTCACCCACCATGACAGAGGGGACCATAGTCAAGTGGCACAAGAAAGAAGGTATTGGAGACTTGTAAATATGTTTGTTGGGAGTAGGATCTACCTTGGAAGCACTGTACACTTATTTATGACAACACCAGAGATTGTGTGTGGGGTGTGTGTGTGTGTGTGTGTGTGTGTGTGTGTGTGTGTGTGTTGTGAGTGTGTGTGTGTTGTGTGTATGCATACATGTATATGTGCTTGTGTGTGTGTATGTGTGCATATACTATATATGTGTGTGTGTGTGTGCATGTGCATGCATTTGTGTGTATGTGTAGTGTGTATATATGCGCATGTGTGTTTTGAGTGTGTGTGTGCGTGCGTGTGTGTGTGTGTGAGTGTGTGAATTGCATGATCCTGTTGTTTATTGTGTGTTCACTGGAAAAGTGATAACATGCTCCAACTAGAGGTAAATAGCACTATTCATGAATGATAGATGAACAAATCCAGAAGATGATGGAGGTGATAGTTGTTGCTTTTGTTGGTATTTTGTTGTTGCTGTTGTCACTGCTGCTGTAAAGCATCTTTGCATAAAAATATTCCTCTGTTCAAAGAGTGCTTTTCTAGTTGATAGTGGCACAGTTTTACCCAGCCACTCAATGATTCCTTAGAGTTGTCTCCACTCTTCGGCAGTGCAGTTTGCTTGGAATGCTTTGCTGGTTTTGCAGGAGACCCGATAGCTGCTGGAGATGTTCTCTGCGACATCCAGACTGACAAGGCAGTGGTCAGCATGGACACCGAGGAAGAAGGCATCATGGCCAAAATTCTGGTACTACTTCCCAAGAGTTGAAACAGTGTTGTCCTGCAGCATGCACTGAATAACTTGCATCTGCTGAGAACTTGGATGAATTGAAAAGAAAATCATATTCCCTTCTAGACTTGGTTGGGAAGTGTGAAAAAAGTCAAACATTGCAGCCAAATTTGAAATCCATGGAACTTTTCATGTGATAGTTTGTATAGGGGATATTGCTTGCTCAAACGCTACTGACAAGTTTAGATGTGTGTTAAGTCCTAACAAAAACTTTGTGATATAGAAAGAGAATGCCTTTCTTTTCACACAAAATGTAAATTTCTTGTTATTTTGTTATTTTTCTGAATATAAAATGATCATATGATGCAAAATATTTTCCCATCTTATTATTAACATGTATTCTGCAAGATTTTGGGCTGTACTTTGAGGACAGCAACCTACTTAGTTTGATACTTATATCTGGACGTTGCTCCTAGAAATATTTTTTTAGAAAACAACTTTTGAAACACCAGTCACTGCCTGCTGAAATTACTTAGGCAACAACAAAGACAGTTGTGGTTATGGTAACCCAACTGACTCCATGTGTTCCTGCCATCCCAAAACATTTTTTCTGATCATGACCAAAAATTAAAAAGAAAGAAATTGAAGATTAATGACAAACTGCATGCTGTCCCATCGTTCTTATTAGCACTATTTAAGTTTAAAAGTGTTTTCAACAAAAGAGGAGTTTTATGGTTAGATGAATCTACTGTACACATGACATTTCTTAATTAAAATGCACAAATGTGTGCAATCACAATCTAGCCTTCTTTTGAAAAGAAAAAAAAAGCAGGTCTACCTAAGGACCCTATTTGTTTTGTCCATATCACCTTTTAACCACAAATGTCTCTCTCTCTCTCTCTCTCTCTCTCTCTCTCTCTCTCTCTCTCTCTCTCTCTCTCTCTCTCTCTCTCTCTCTCTCTCTCTCTCTTTAGTATCAAAGGCAACTGAATTTTAGAAACGTATAGTCTAAAGCTGAAAAAGTTTTTGTCAGTACAAAGGGGCTCAAGTAATGCATTTCCTGTTGTACAGATGCCAGAAAACTCCAAGGACATCAAGGTGGGGACCCTGATTGCCATCACGGTGGAGGAGGGGGATGACTGGCAGAATGTGGAGGTGCCTGCAGATGCTGGAGCCCACGCCTCCGCTCCTGCTGCTGCATCCTCCGCAGCCCCTGCTCCCGCCACTGCTCCTCCTGCTGCTGGTGGAGGAGGAAAGTGAGTGGACTCTCTGCTGATGAATGTCTCATGCTGTCTGTCTGTAGGTCTGTTTGTTAGGGTCTGAGTGTGTGTGTGTGTGTGTGTGTGTGAGTGTGTGTGTCTCTGTGTGTGTGTGTGTCTCTGTGTGTGTGTGTGTGTCTCTGTGTGTCTGTGTGTGTGTGTGTGTCTCTGTGTCAGTGTATGTGAATGTATGTGTGTCTCAATGTGTCTGTGAATGTGTGTGTGTCTGTTCATCCATCCGTCCATCCATCTATCCATCCATCCATCCATCCATCCACCCATCTATCCATCCATCCATCCATCCATCCATCCATCCATCCATCCATCCATCCATCCATCCATCCATCCATCCATCCATCATCCATTCCTCTGCCCATCCATCCATCCACCCACCTGCCCACCCATCTGTCAGTGCATGTGTTTGTGTGTGCATGTGTGTGTGTGTTTGCGTGTGTGTGTGTGTGCGTGTGTGCGTGCGTGCGTGTATGTGTGCGCCCATTCATCCACCCACCTAACTACCCACTCATCTGTCAGTGTCTGTGTGTGTGTGTGTGTGTCTTTCTGTGTGTCTGTCTGTCTGCTTTAATGCTTGTACTGCTTTTAATTTGTCTGAGTTTTGCAATAGAAATGGATGAAAACAATTATATTTGTGGGGAAATGTGATTAGTAAATTTTATGGAATGATATTGTGTTAATGTTTTGATAACTATTCAGAAGTTACTTATACAGGGGGCAGAGTGAGTCTGTTGATAACCTAGGCTTGATGCTTAATTGGTCTGACTTTGTCAGTCCATTATGATGAACGAAGTAGCTCCCTTGTAAATTTTTTATTTAAAAATGAACACAATATCTGAACATGTCATATCTGATTTTCTGCTATATGTTTGATCAAATTTTGGAATGCTACATGATGATTTCAGTCATTGCTAAAGTGGAATGCAAGTTTAAAAAATAGTATTAATGTGAAATTAATGTGATAATTATTTGTAAGACCTAAACATTTGAAAGGAGTTGGAACTGATTTGTTGCTGTTTGTTTGCCCTGTGGTGGTGCCATGGACATGAATTAGTCTGACAAGCTCAGATCTGTAAAGGATTAACACAGAGTGACATGCAGCTGGAGCTGTCGATGTAGACTTCAAAGAACCAGTCTGAGTCTTGTCTTTGAATTCCTGTTCAGGTTGCCAGAAGGAACATCTCCACTGCTGATGCCCTCCCTCTCTCCCACCATGACTGAAGGCACCATCGTCAAGTGGCACAAGAAAGCAGGTATGTTCTGTCTTTGAATTTAAACCCTCTGAATCTTGTATTTGTATGGGTGTTTGCATATATGTGACCATGCATGGGAAATTAGGGTAAAGTCAGCAAAACAGTTAATGAGCTAATGCTGAAAAAAGTCACCAGTGCACTATGTAATGTATTGGCTGTCCTGAAATTTACATCACTGTAAAAAAAAAAAAAAATCCTCTTTGAGCATGCTTTTTATCTGGAAAATGCTTAAATAAGTAAGTGACATTGTAGTTAAAAAGTAGTTAAAATATCTCATTTTGTAATTTTCCTGAATTTAGCCTTGTTTTCTCATGCATAGTCACATTTTGCGGTTGCTTCTTTAGCCTGCCAAGGGTAAACAAGAACACACAGCCAGGCAAACAAGCAAACACACAGAGCAAGAAAGAGAAAAAGTTGACTTGGATGGTACATTTCACACCTTCTTTGCGTAGGAAGGAGACTAGCACCTCCCTAAATATATCTTGCTCTGGGTCTTACCTCCCAAGGCTCATAGCAGGGTATTGTGAGAGACGAATTATCTTGACCTCAGGCAACAGAGAGGGTTCATGGTTATAATGGGAATGCTGTTCTCCAAGTGATTATATTCAGAGCATCACATCCAATCAGCATGGCAGTCGACCATTGCTAGTAATTTACAGTTAGTGCATTAGTATGATGTATGCTTGTGTCAGAGCTGTTTGGCATGACTTTCTCATAGCTGCTATCATGTGACTTGAATAAAGTGAGACATTGGAAGATTTTTGACTCACATGCGAAGCAAAAGTGAGTCTATGTACTTACCCGTTTCGTCCGTCCAGGCGTCCGGGCGTCCAAAAACTTTAACGTTGGATTTTTCTCGGAGACTATTAAGTCTATCAATACCAAATGTAGCATGATGGTGTATGATGACAAGGCCTCAAAAAACATACATAGTGACTTGTCCTTGCTTCAAGGTCAAGGTCGCAGGGGCCATAAATGTTGTCTAAAATACTGTCATTTTTCACATTTTCTCAATGTTCTCTGAAGTTTTTGAGATTGGATACCTGACCTATATATGGTATATAGGGCAAAGTAAGCCCTATCTTTTGATACCAGTTTGGTTGACCTTGCTTCAAGGTCAAGGTCACAGGAGCTCTTCAAAGTTGGATTGTATACATATTTTGAAGTGACCTTGACCCTGAACTATGGAAGATAACTGTTTCAAACTTAATAATTATGTGGGGCACATGTTATACCTTCATCATGAGACACATTTGGTCACATATCATCAAGGTTAAGGTCACTTTGACCCTTATGAAATGTGACCAGAATGGGGTAGTGAACCACTAAAAGTGACCATATCTCATGGTAGAAAGTGCCAATAAGCACCATTGTGCTTCCTATGTCTTGAATTAACAGCTTTGTGTTGCATGACCTTGGATGACCTTGACCTTGGGTCAAGGTCACATGTATTTTGGTAGGAAAAAGTGTAAAGCATTTCTTAGTGTATGATGTCATTGGTAGGTTTAGTTGTTTGACCTTGACCTTGAAGGTCACCTGAAGGTCAAGGTCATATAAAGGTCAAGGTCAAGCATGTGAGTCATATGGGCTTTGCCCTTCTTGTTAAAATGATTGTTCCAGCAAGTCTCAAAGACAGAGTGACTGAAAAGAAGGCAGAGAATCTGTTGACTGCAGTTTTACTGTGTGAAAGCCATGATGCTGAGAGTGGATGGAAAATTAGCCATTTTGCACTGACAGATTTTAAAGTGTTTTTTGCATTTTGTGTGTTATCATAATTTCATCTGTGTTTACTTCACAGGAGATGCAGTGAACCCTGGCGACTTGCTGTGTGACATCCAAACAGACAAGGCGGTAGTGAGCATGGACACAGAGGAGGAGGGTTTTCTCGTAAAAATTCTGGTGAGACATCAAGTCATCGTGCTAAAGTGCTGTTTTGGTTCCAAAATAAATATTTGTCTTTTTAAAAAAATCTTTATATATATATATAAAAATTTAATACTGCAGACTTTGCTTGCTTGTGTTGTTTTTATTACAAGAGAATATTGAAACTGTCAAGTTTTGCACAGATTTGATCCAGATGTAATGTTACTGATTATCAGAGGATTGAAAATAACAGTTGTAATCAGTATCATTATGTACTTGTTACCCCTGCCAAAGAGGTTATGTTTTACCCTCGGTCCATTCATTTGTTAGTAAATTAGTCATCAAAGTAACTCCAAAAGTTCCAAACAGATCCTGATGAAACTGGATGGAAGGTCAGGGTGTTACCCAAGGAACAAACAATCCATGAACTTTGGGAATTATGACAAAAACTTTTTTTATTGCTAATCATGAAGTTGATGATGTTAAGGGGGGACACGGCCTGCAGAATTTCATGAAAAATTTTCAGAAATTGAGTTTCGTGTTAAGCGCGGATTTGGAATCTACAACATCTCCGCTACACGTGTGTGCAATCGATTTTGCTGGCTTAGGTTTCAAAGTATTTTAAACCAATTTGTTTTGTAAGGTACCCACCGCTAGATTAAAAAAAAGTACTAACCAGGAAGCCAAAATGCACAGATTTGAAAGCTTAGTTTCAGCATCTTCCTTCCAAAGAACGCCACATGTTTGGTATCGCATCGAAGCTTCATTTCCCGGCTTTACGTTGCAACTGTTTCCGGTACCGAAGAATAATTACCGAAGGCACACGAAGTACAAATCGGAGGCCAGTGCAAACCAATGAAAAGCTTCGAAATAACGGCCTGTCTCTCAGCTAGGCTCTGATTGGCCGCTTGTGTGCGTGATCACAGCGTGATCAGGCGGAAGTGGCTGGCGGAAACGGCCGAACCGTACTTCGACTGGCGGAAGTGGTTGGCGGAAGTGGTAGGCGGAAACGGCCGAACCGTACTTCGGCTGTTTCCGGCCTGAACGTCGGCCGCCGAAGCAAACATCGGTTCTTTCCGAAGTGTGCTTACAGCGCGCGAAAGTTCGCGCTATCTCGATCGAGACAATTCCACGGAAGATGCAGAAATGGATGGAAAAAGCAAGCCCAGAAAAGAAATTAAGTCGTGTCAACAGCCTCTGGAGGTTGTGATACAACAGCGATCGCGTTCTCATCTACAGACACGGCACTGAACGAAGCTGTTATCACGGCGGAAGTTGCCGTGATTATGCGATTCTTACAGAAAACGGGAATGTTTTGCTACAGGTGATGCTTTTCACCTAATTATCCTGATATTTTGAATTAAGATAATAAGTTGAAAGTTTGCTACAATGATAACAAATAAACGACACATTCAATGAGTTATGTTATTAAATTGTATCTGTTATGGTTCAGTTGTAGTTAACGTTTAATCTTTCTCAAACTTTAAAGTCAATTTTCTCACAATGTGGTTTTTATTTCTACGGTAGTGATTTTCTCCCCAAAAATAAAGTCACTTAGGATTGAGATAGCTTTCTGAAATTGTGTGTGTATATTTATGAATAAATATTGCATTCAATAAGACCAATCAGAAAGGTGTAGCTGAATTTGCTTAATTTTTGTAAAAATGTAATTATGTTATGCCCGGAGCACATTTTTTGGTTACTTGTTCTAAATTTCACTAAAATTATTTAGAAGTGTTAGTAATCCACTTATTATATCTTATTGAATAATATAGACCTTCTTCTTTGTTTACAATCATTGTTGATCATAAAAAGGTTATTAATTAAAATTTCACGGAGGGGAGAAAATTGGTATGTTTATTTTTCAGTTATTTTGCTATAACACAAGAACAACTAAGTCTTCAGCAATAAAATTTTGTTGAAATATACCTTCCAGTGTGTTTGTATTCTGTATAAAATTTCATTAGTATAGCTTTCATATTTGCTGAGTTATGATTTATTTTCTATTAATCCGTTTTTGTACGCCATGTCCCCCCTTAAACTATCGATGATGTCATAGTATATCTGTATATATGTATACATGTTAGGCTCTCAGAAATGGCTTTCAACCACCACAATGAACCAAACAGCAGGAATCCCTGCCTGAATCAATCATACAGGCCATGGAAGAGTGGTTGTGATGACCTTGGTGGCAGTTCGCCCTCTCAGGGTGCTCTCTAGATTATCGTCATCTGCCCCCGGGTTCTGATGCAAACACAAGTGATGGACATAAAAGTGATGATTTGTTGAATTTTATCTGCACTGCAGTCCTAGATACAAACAATCTTTTGTCCTGGTAGTAAGAGGGTTTTCTCAGAAAAGTTTGTATAACTGCAGGCACAGCCAGCTGTCCTGTTGATGGAATAGCATGAGTTGCCTCCCTTGTTCTCAGAAAGCGGAAGGCAGTACAGAGGTGAAGGTGGGCACACTGATTGGTGTCATGGCGGAGGCTGGGGTGGACGTGAGCAGCCTGACCATCCCAGACAACTTCTCCCTGGATGCCCCCTCTGCCGCCCCCTCCCCTGCTTCCCCTGCCCGCCGTGCAGCTGGTGCTCCTGTCCCCACCGCTGCCCCAGCCCCCTCCGATCATGTGGATCTGCATGGGTGAGTCTTCAGCCTGACTCCCTGCACTGTGATACTAGGATCCTCAGCTTTGTATCAAAACTCGGTGAAGATTTTGAAATTTGAAAGCTCTATGAGATTAATTTGTATGGAACAAAAACTAGAATGTGCAGTATGATGCTGTTGATGTCGCTGCCGTCATATCAATGATGAATGATGAATAATAAGTGGAGGGTGGCTTTCTGTCTAGTTGTGAAGTGGATTATGAAGACAACATTTATGCCTAGAATCAGTTTTTTTCCTTGTCATTGAAACATGTTGTCGTGTGACAGACAACAGCCTTCTTTCTCACAGTAGATTAGAATGAGGTGGGAGAACTGAAAACAAGTACAGACCTGCCTATTATCCCGAAAAATTCAGGAGACTCCCGATTTAGGCCTGTTTCTTCCGACCTTCACCCCCTGAACCCCCCACCAGGGCGTTGCGCCTGGAACCCTCCGTGGCCTTGGCGGCCCCTGGACCCCGGCCTGTTTTTCAGAATCTCCCTAATTGGCCTTTGGGGGGGTAGGCAGGTCTGCAAGTATAAAAATGCATTTTGTGGATTACATCTTTATCATTTCTATCCTATAATGAAGTACCTATTTGTATCTTAAACACACCTAATTTTGTGATTCATACTGCAGATTGCTGCTGTGGCCATCGGTGAGAAAGATGCTGGAGGAATTCAACGTTTCACCCTCTGACATCAAAGCTACAGGACCTAATGGCCGACTGCTCAAACAGTGAGTCTTGTTTTCATCCATTCTCCACAGGGCTTTTCTTGAGGGTCTCATTACATTTCTGTGGTGTTAACCCTATTGAGTCCTGTGAGGGCTCAAGGCTTTATGTCAAACTGATGATGGTCATTTCACTTTTCTGGAATTCCAGTGCAGAAATTGAGGGACTTAACATGTAGTGTGTGCTTTTGCAGTGTGAAACTATATGTCTGGAATCTATTTACAGATTATTAATGAAGCTGTTCATTGGACAGTTGACCATTCTCTTTAACTTGCTTCATATTCTCAAGATATTTAAATAATCCCAGATTTTTCCCATCCCAGGGATAGAACCACAGCACTGCACTGCACCAGCACATCATTAAACCTGACAAAGCAAAAACCAAAAGTGTTTACAGGAACTTCCCTTCTCTTCCATCTTGTCTAAAATTGCTTAATATTGCTACAGAAAAAAGGAAAATGTTTATCTCCATCCCTTTTTTGCACAGTTTTTAGTCATTGATTAGGAAGAAGGGAAAAAAAAGAAATCTTTGTTGACATGCAAGCTATAAAATTGCCTCTTCGTAACTCCCTATGGGTTTGGGGTAAGAATAGGCCCACTGTATCCTCCTCTCCCAGTTGTAAAAGGCAAAGAACTAGGGAAATTGAGACTTGACTTCCTCTTACTCTTACTCCCTCTGTGGGTTCGGGGTAAGAACTGACCCACCGCGTCTCCCTGTGGGTTGGGGGTAAGAACTGACCCACCGCGTCTCCCTGTGGGTTGGGGGTAAGAACTGACCCACCGCGTCCCCCTGTGGGTTCGGGGTAAGAACTGACCCACCGCGTCCCCCTGTGGGTTCGGGGTAAGAACTGACCCACCGCGTCCCCCTGTGGGTTCGGGGTAAGAACTGACCCACCGCGTCCCCCTGTGGGTTCGGGGTAAGAACTGACCCACCGCGTCTCCCTACACGATTAGTAAAAGGCAAATAATTAGGGACACTGTGACTTGATTTGCATTTACTCCAAACTGTTCTAGTGATTTTCGTGCTTGATGGCCTTACATAGCCTACAAAGGCTGATAGGCCGTAAAACTCTATCCATTCATCCGTCCATCTTACTCTAACCAGCTCTTGTGATTTTGTAGTCAATGGCTTTACATAGCCTACAAAGGCTGACAGGCTTTGAATCTCCATATGTTCAATAACTCATCCCTCTGTCTATCCAGGGATGTTCTGAACTACGTCCAGTCCAAGAACCTGAAGCGAGTGGACATGAAGGCAGGAAGAGCAAGCCCTGCTGCTGCTGCTGCCCCCTCTGCCTCTTCACCAGCACCCCCCAGTCCTGTGGGGAAGAAAGAGCCCTACATTGACATCCCCCTCTCCAACATGCGCAAGATCATCGCCAAGCGCCTCACCGAGTCCAAGGTGAGTGGAGATAAACTACCACCTTTAGTTATGCCAGACCATTTTTTAAACTTCACAACATGATTCCAATGTATATATATAATTGTAGTGCTCACTGATCTGATTACAATGCATTTTAAATTTTTGAAATCGGACGAGTAGAACCAAAGTTATGGTCCGAAAATATTTAGTAAGATTTGTTAAGACCCCCAGATTTGAGATGGCACCGGCTTGATCATTGAAATTATACTTATTTCAGCATAGTTCTTACAATAATAAAAATATCTGAATGGAACTTTCCAATTTACTAAAAAAACACATGCCGAATTCATTGGCGTCACCAAAAATTGTCTTTGACGCGATTTTTGTCGACTAATTTGCATAAAATTGCATAATTTTTACTTTTTTGCTATTTGTTTTAATAAAACTCAGTGATTGTTAAGGTATTCCTCCATATAATTTACATTTTAACTTTATAGATTGATACTATACAAGAAAACAACTCAAAAAGAATGATGAATTATGTTTATTCATTTGCATAATTAATTAGATGGGCTCCGATTGGCCGAAAATTAAATCAAGCAAAACTTTGCTAAATATGATCCGATTTCAGAAATTTAAACTGTATTTAGATGTAAATTGAAGTTCCTATTGAGTTCAAAGAATTCCATGTGATTTCATGTGCTTCTTTGGTGCTGGTCTGATTAATATAAGAGAATACATGTTAAAGTATAAGACGAGAGGTGAACGTTCAGACCTACACAAGCATTCAAACAATAATTCACAGCTATTTTGTTCTTACTTAATTTGATCAATTGCTATATTGATCAACTGCTACAGCAAAACAAGCCAAACTCTAGAATTATATGTACAGACTTATGCATTGAAGACTTGTTTACATAACGTTACACCACAAATTTCTGCTTTTCGTTTTTCACACTGTGCAATTTAGCCATAATTTACATCAGTCACTAGTCAAGAGTTCAATAATGTTCTTGGGACTGGGACTCCTGTTGAATAAAGAATTCCATGTTGATGTATGGCTGAAACCACTGGTTTGATTCTCAGAATGGCTGCATATGATACTTTTGGAAATGTTATATGAAAGAGTCTGTGTCCCATCCATCGAGGTTTGGCTCAGAAAACAAGGTTCCATGGTTGACAAAGAAGTCTCGGAAGTGTGAATGTGAATCTGAAACAGAAGAAATTAGATTAGAATAAACACACACACCATTAACCAAATATCCTAAAACTCAAATGCTATTGTTATTTCATAGTTGAGAAGCATTAAAATAAACACATGCACACATACAAAACATACTGAATTGAACTTGAAGGCATACATTGAACCCATTAATTTAAAAATAAATATATATACATGATATAAATCTAAATGGCCTTCAAACTATTAAAACTTTCTTTAGTATGCTATTTTCCACAACGTCACATAATTATATTTTCTCATTTAGAGACGAGATGGGAGAGATGGTAAGCTCTAGTATGTTTTGGTTTCACCCCATGGAGTAGGCCTATAATGGTCAAGAGTACAGAGGTGCTGAGTATTGGTGTGATACAAATATTTCAAAATTAACTTTCGGATACAGTAATGATACACTCTTAATTTCACCTAAATATGATGCATTAGGTGATGTCTAAACTGTACAGAAAAGAAAAACTAAGTGTAATCTTTAGTTTAGTTGTATTTGAAGAAGACAGTTTCAGAGTTTGGAGTCTCAACTTGACACCACCACTCATTCAGAAAAAGAGCCACAAAAGATAAACTATTCAACACAAAAACTTTATTGCAGCTTCAACATCCAAGTATTAATGATTTTTTGCTCCTAGGTCAAGAAGAAATGAAATAAAACCATAATTGTTAGTCAACTCAACTCAACTTTACACCTCAGCGAATTTTCATGTCACACTTTCTCTCACTGACAGCATTTAATCTTTCGCGCAAAACATGAAAAACATCAAAGTTGAAGAAGATTTATTGAGCATTAAACACATTTGCAGAAACATCGATCTTTTGTCAACATCATGAAACAAGTTTGGATTGGGTGAGTTAACAGTGTGAGGAGAAAGAGGCTCTGTTTTGAGGTAGGGTAGTGAAATCCGCGTACTCAGCACCTGCGTACTGTTGACCCTACACAGATACCCAACACCCCCTGCGAGAGCATTCCAAACTGCTGAGCAGCGGTTGAGAGACAACGGCATTCTAAAAATAGCTTGAGCGAGGGGTGCCGCAACAGTGGACTAGCCCAGTAAGCCTAGTCTGCGATGACCGACATTTTACCAACTTGTGATCATTGACTGCTTTTTGTAATTTTTCATTTCAATCTCACGGAATCACGTACAGAAAGTTTATCGCTAAAGCATCTAGGTATTGCTGGAATAAATCAAAACGTCATTGCTTTGCAAAAAGCCTGACCAAACCAACTGTGAAGCAGTTGAAATGACAATTGCCGCACGCAAGCAGACGCTCCGTACTGTCGGTCATTGATCGTAAACTGACTGAAAAATTTCGATGGGGTACCTCAGGAAAATGCACGGTGAAGCGTCATATTTAACACACATAGGAAACCAAATACACCATTTAAAAGAGGAAATCTTGAGGAATTTAAATATGCACGTTCGAATTTGATCAGATTAGATTAACTGAGCAAATTTTTAAGAAGAAAAGGATCGTTGTCAAACTTACCTCAATAGCGCGGGATTGCAGATAGACAGGAAGTTCGAACAAACACCGAACGAAAGAGCAATCTTTGCTCTCATTGGTTGCCAAGTATGAAAGCTATCCAATCAGAAAGAGCGATGCACGAGAGATTTAAAAATAGTAACCCGATGTGGAAAACGCGGCTGTGCCCGTGCCACGGCAGGCACTGTGCGAGAAACACCCGATTTTCACAAACAACTTGTATTTTCGCAAAAAGTTCAAAACACACAAAATTCAAACTCTGTACACATATTCTTCAAACCTTTATTAACAACTTTCATTCATATAATTATATATAACATTTTGCGGATTGACCACAATTAGCCTTGAAAGTGAAGTGGTAGTGTACTGTGCAGTTTGGCTAATAGCGCAAAGAGGGCGTTGGCATAACTACCACCTTTCCTGGGGTTTCAGCTCGTTGTGGATTCTGACACCTGGTGCCTGGGGAGCAGGTGCCTGTGTTCCTATGACCTTGCCCTTTCCCCTGAAACTTTTTGTATCTGAATATTTTTTTGTTTTTTGTATGCAGTAAGATTTAAACAAATCTTTAATGGTGCTCCGGTTAATTTTGTTATTCGATGTGGTTTACAGTGTGCAAAGTTGTATTGGCATGACATGTAACATTGCTTCCATTGAAGCAGAGTATGTACCATAGTTGGCTCCCTGTCACAGTCGCACTCACTAATTCTTATTAA
>JAWQFJ010013729.1:45000-72500 GCA_034096865.1 Theodoxus fluviatilis | reverse complement strand
ATCATCTTCTCCTCCTTCTCTCTCCTTCCCCCTCCCTTCTCCTTCTAATTTCCTATCATCTTCTCCTCCTTCTCTCTCCTTCCCCCTCCCTTCTCCTTCTAATTTCCTATCATCTTCTCCTCCTTCTCTCTCCTTCCCCCTCCCTTCTCCTTCTAATTTCCTATCATCTTCTCCTCCTTCTCTCTCCTTCCCCCTCCCTTCTCCTTCTAATTTCCTATCATCTTCTCCTCCTTCTCTCTCCTTCCCCCTCCCTTCTCCTTCTAATTTCCTATCATCTTCTCCTCCTTCTCTCTCCTTCCCCCTCCCTTCTCCTTCTAATTTCCTATCATCTTCTCCTTTTCTTCTTCTAGTAATCTTTTCTCTCTTTTTATGTTATTATTGTTGTTGTTGCTGACTTCTGCCACTGCTGCTGCTGCTCCTGCTCTCCTTGTGCTACTCCGTCTCCTCCCCTCCCACCCCCACCCCCCCTCCACCCCCCTTTTTCTATTCTCTTTATCCCACTCCACCTTCCACTCCACCCCGGCTCTTCCTCACTTTCATTACATACACCCAGCTCTCACCTTGCTGTATGAAATTCACCACAAGGAGGCCGTGCCTCAGCTCAGACTGAAGATATCGTGTTCACTGGAGCTCAGTATTGCAACTGTGTGTTGACAGCAACACCCACAGGTGAATGCCCTGTGGAGGAATGAGGGGCCTGAAGTGCAGGGGTCGGTGGATGTTTCCATTGCCGTGGCAACTGACAGTGGACTCATCACTCCCATAGTCAAGAATGTCCCCAGCCTGGGAGTTGACCAGATCTCTGCCACTGTCAAGGTAAGCAGCACTGTGCTGTCCCATGTAGGGACAGCACTGTGCTGTCCCATGTAGGGACTCTGTGAAGCTGGTTTGTTGCATGGCTTCAGCTGTGCATTTCCTGCATTATTATTTTCATGCAGCAAGCACCTTGTATTTCTCTTCGTTTCTGCTGGTAATGCAAATCAATAGGGGAGAGAGGGGAGGGGAGGGGGGGGTGCTTAGATGACATCTAAGTCATTAGATTTAGAGGAATGGCAGCAAGGGGCAGATGTAGGTGGTATTGTACAAAGTGCATCAGTGGTAAAGTTAGCCCTGATGTCTCAGCTCACCCTAAAACAACACGCCGACTGAACCATGCTTGTTTGCTGCTGCTGTGCTTTCATGACCTGGACAGCTGGCTGTATTTGCTCACCCATGTTTGCATATGTAATGAATGAATTATCATGAAAAGCTCAAACGTTACTGCCGCTCCTTTCAAAGTTGCAGTGTATTTGCTCCGAGTGAGTATGTTGAGCACTGGTGATGACCATCCCTATGTGATCCCAATGTGATCCCTATGTGATCCCAATGTGATCCCAATGTGTTCCCAATGTGTTCCCAATGTGATCCCTATGTGATCCCAATGTGATCCCTATGTGATCCCAATGTGATCCCAATGTGATCCCTATATGTTTCCTATGATATCCCTATGTGTTCCCCATGTGTTCCCTATGTGACCCCTATGTTTCCCTATATGTGTTCCCCATGTGTGTTCCCTATGTGTGTTCCCTATGTGTGTTCCCTGTGTGTTTCCTATATAATCCTATGTGATCCCAATGTGTTCCATTGCAGGACCTTGCAACCAGGGCAAGGGCAAACAAGCTTCAGCTCAATGAGTTCCAGGGAGGAAGTTTCAGGTGAGTTCTTTGCTTTTTTCTGTTTTCTGTTGGCTTATTTTAAAGTCCACTCTCTTAAGATTATTAATAAGGCTTCGGGGATATGATGTTTTAAGTTAAGATTCATATTCAGTGGTGTTGCCATGTGTCCTAAGTAAGACCTAGATGTGTTTACATATTCAGTGGCGTTCCCATGTGCCCTAAGTAAGACCTAGATGTGTTTACATATTCTTGCATAGAAGTAATAAGACTGGGAAGGGAAATTCCATTAGCATTATACTAAATGAGATGTCGTTAATGTTTATGACTTGTAATGTGAATTTCCAATGTCTTAAGCTGATTAATGGGATCATGCTATTTCTAGTGAATATTGCTACAAAAGTATTATCTTTGTGAAAAAAACATTTGGACTTGAAAGCACTACCACCTTCATGCATGATGACATCTTTGTCCATTACAGCAGTTTCACATTCCTGGGACCTCATTAACCTGACCATTTCCATTTTGCACTCTTCAGCATCTCCAACCTGGGCATGTTCGGCATCTCTGAGTTCTCAGCTGTGATCAACCCTCCCCAGGCAGCCATCTTGGCTGTGGGGGGTACAATGATGGAGCCAGGGATGGGTGGTGGCCTTGAACCCTGCATGAAGGTCACGCTGTCCTACGATGCCCGGATCCTGGATGAAATGCAGGCCTCTGAGTTCCTGGAAACCTTCCGCAGCATGATGGAGAATCCTCGGCTTCTTGTCGCTGGAAGCAGCCTCGCCTCTCGTCTCCGAGCCTTCAGCCTCTGACTGTGGCACTGATAGGGACTTGATTTGATGGGTTTCTTGGCTCATCTTTGAAAGAGGGTAAAAACTGAAAAAAGAATATTGGATCTAGGAGACTGAAATGTAACTGAGTTGTTCTCCCGAGTTCGTGAGTAAAACCAGGAAAATGGACAAAATTTTAAGCATTCACTTTAGCAATTCTTAATGTCATTTTTTGGCAGCTTAGTCATTACAGTATCAGAGAATGTAACCAAAAAAGCAGCAGCAGTAGTATTTTTTTTTAAACACGGCGGATTCACATTCGCAGTTTTAGATTTAAAATCAAGGTAACGCACGCTTCATCTGTGACTTTATTGAAGATTTTTTTTTTTTTACATCACACACAAAATGCTAATGTTTTCTGTATGAGTTTGATCTATTAAATCAGTACTTTTGATTTTAAAACCTAGTGGTGTGTGTTGAATGCGTTCGGGAGGAAGCGGCTTGTGAAAAAAGCAAGTCCACTTTTGACCTCGCATGAAGCGTGCGTTACCCTGTCTTTGAAGTCAATTTTCATGTACAGTTATTGTGACATCGCGGTTTTCTTGCTGGGAAAAGCTAAATAAAACTTTAATTAACAGATTCACAGCAGAATTTTAAAACACCAATGGCATACTTTGCTGCAGATAGTTTGTGGAGCGTGTTGGGTCAGCCGTTCCACTTTTTGGCCGCCATTTTGACGGCAATTTTACATTATTTATTACTCTAACATGCACAAACTTTACTTTCATCAAATCCCACTGCTCATGGTGTTTCTTGGACATATGTACAACCTCCTGATGCAATGTTTCTTTGCCTAAAACAAAATAAATAGCAGGTTATAAGAAACTTTAATAGAACACCCCATCCAGTCACGAACTCGGGAGAACAACTCAACTTCATAATACTCATGGATGTTCAGATTGGGAGGAACTTTGCTCACTCAGATTTGATTGATTATAGCCAGCTGATGAGGAACATGTTGAGTTTTAAAGTTCGTCCACAAGTGTTTGAGTGGGTATTCTAGCAAGGATTTTCTGTGAAATCAAGTGGGAAATGGTAGCAGTTTACTTTGAAACTGCTTGAATCTCTCGCACATGGATGGGAGTGCCCTCCCATCAGTGTGTGTACACTAAGTTCACATGGAAGAACGCTACGGAAAGAGACATAACCGCCTCTCTACATCTTCTGTCCGACAGCTGAGGGAGTAGAGCAAGATTTGTTTTCTTTCATTTATCAGTGCTTGAAGTGACTGCTAACCAAGACTGAATTACTCGTGCGTAACAGCAATGATTTCCTGAGGTGACCGAGTCATTGCTCGTTGTGAGAAAGTGATATTCTCTGTACAGCTGCTTTCAAACTGTAAATATTGTATTACGATGTCTTTCTCATGCAGCTGTGCACAAACCTGGTACAAGTGAGGTGTTTGCCCTTGCCATAACCTTGCTATGGACGCCATTTTGACTTTGTCGAGCTTGAGATAATGGAAGTGTGATTTTATGTTGTAAGATGTTGTTTTTGATTGCGATTTGGCATTGCAAGTTTTGACAGCCAGTTTAAAACTGGTCATCTGTGTCTAAAAAAAAAGAAAAAAGGCTGAACGGAAATGGCTTAATTGACATAAAGGTTGTTGCTGTCGATTTGTAGTAAACCTTGTTACTTCTCGCTTTGTAGTTTGTCGTTGGTATACCACGCATCCCTAACAAGGAACATGTTAGGTTAGAACAAAGCTAAAGAGACATACCCATGTTGAAAGAAAAACTGAAAATATTTTTCTAACCTTTCAGGGGTATTGAAAATTACCTCACAGCCACCAAAAGAATTCTACGAGGGGAGAGAGAGAGAGAGAGAGAGTCAAATTATGATACTGTAGAACCCTAATCCCCAACACTCCCAAAAGCAAGTGCCACACACCCACATGTGCACAGAATACTCCAAACGTGCTTACGAAGTATAGTTGATGACTATACAGTACAAACAGATGTGAAGGCTGAAATGGCCAATGCCATGTCCCTAAATGTGACATTATGAGTTGCCTTGATGCTAGGGAAGGTCCTTGCTGCCAGTTTGCTGTGGCCTGGCCAAGGAGACAGGAACATGGTACACATTGGCAGGTTGAGGTGCTACTCCATTGGCTGCGATGCATTTGCATGCTATTGAGTGTTTAGTTCATAGCCTCCTGCGGGTCAGGGGTTAGAATAGACCCACCGTATCTGCCTTTGCGAATCAAAAGAAACAAATGGCTGAGGAAGTGGAATCTTGACTTACTCATATCCCAACCAACACAGCGATTTGGATAGTCGACTTCCTTCCCTTAGTCTACACAGGCTGATTTGCAGTGGAGATCCATCCACTTGTCCCTCCAAGAAAGCAACAGAGATCCCAGAGTTGCTGTCTTGCACATCGCTTCTCCCTATCTAGGAGTAACGTTGGTTGTCTCTGAGGGCAATGAAGATTGAGGATTGCATTTGGCTTTTGCTATTAGGTCTGCAGCATGAAGTAATACCCAACAAAAATATTAACTATTTTGACATGTGAAGCACGGAAACAAGAGACCAAAAGATTTGTCAAACTGTCATCACGACGTAGACGGAGGTTTCTGCTTAGCGCGATCACTAAAGGTCCCGATTGCGACAGCGTCAGAGAGAACAGAATGACGAGTGATGAATGCAATTGGCTCTTCCGTAAGTCTGTTGGTGAAAGGGATACCAAACGAAAATAATGGCCTATTTCAGCAAAGTATGAAAACAAGAGACCAGCACAGCTGTCAACCTGTTTTCTTCCTTTTGCGAGAAGCATTTGTGCTGAGCTTTGGGTCACGACCTCTTTGGGCTGTGGTTGGAGAGGAGAGCTTGACAGAGGTAAGCAATGCCCCGAGGGTTTGAGGCTGGCAGACTGACCACTTCCAGAACGGCAGGCAGACCGTCTGGACACGATGCCAGCCCTCGCTTGACTGCATCCACGGTCAGTACCTTTGGACTTCGCTCCCTTCGCTCGGTGCCTGCCTGAAGGTGACTGAAGTAGTCTACCACCCTCCCTGCCTAACCCAGGTAATCCCTCCACCTTCTCTTGCTACGCCTACCTCTCTAACCTGCTGAGTCTCAGCTGTAGCGTTGTGGTAGGCGCTTTGAGTGAAGCACGTCATCGGACAATGAAAGCTTGACAGAATGAAGGTGCTTTTCTCGTTTATTCCTCAGCGGAGGTTCCCTTTGTGAAATAATGCCGCTCTCGACAGGAGAGTACTAATCGCGTTCTTGCTTGTTTACGAGATTGCGAGAGTGAGAGTAACAAAAAGCGACAAGTGTGCTGCGAAGGTGAAACACCTTGAGGCAGGCTATAGCCAAGCTTTTGTTATTTCCCTGTCTGCTTTTACCTCGTGTTTCTGTCGATACGTTCGTGCTCTGGTCCTTGTTTGCATCCTTATGTGATGAAATTTGTGTGGTTTTAATTGTGCATACGTGTGTTTCATTTGAACATACACGTTTAAAGAACTTCCTTTCTTGGTAACCCCGACATAATCATAGACATTGTTTTACATTCTTTCCATTGATAGATGTTTTACCGCGATATATATCTAGTCTGATTTGCAAACAAAAGTGCGATACATTCATTCATTCCCCTTTCGTTTTGAATGCTTTATGGAAACAGAAGGAAGTCAGATCTTGTGTCGTATTCTGGGAATACTCGAGAGCAGATATTTCGTCATGCTTTAAAAAATATCTGTACATAAAATGTTTCACCCTTTTGACTGTATGTGCTTGCTTGCGTGAGAATGTGCGTATGCGTGCATGTGTATGCATGCAAAACATTTGCGCTGACATCTCCTGGAAATAATATACTCTGCAGTTTGATCAGTATACGGTCGGATGTCTGAGAAACATTTGTGGCAATATTACGGAAAGACTCAGGGATGTGTACTTGAAAAAATAGGTAATTCTTGGAAATAAAGCACTTCCCAGAAAGCATGAGAACTCTTTCATACGACACAGGCTGCCTGAAACATGCCTGAAGGCATGCGGCATCAAGATGGCCACTCGGGAGAAAAAAACTGGCATCAAAAAGAACTTTCCAATGCAAAACATTCGGCTAGGGAGTCGATTTTCTGTTTTATATCAGCGTTTTCTCCCCTTGACAACAATATAAATATGTCAAAATGGCGTACTGTAGCCCTCCACCCCCCCACCCCACCCATTCCCCCACCCCCATTGATTTGTTCCCACCCGTTGTCTGCCCTTGCTCTCACGGGTTCTGTGTCCCGGTGAATAGGTGGGGGTACCTCCGTCCGTGTCATCGATGTTTTTTGTCGGACCACCAATGCCATGTGCTATTTGTGCGTGATTGTGCATGCAAGCGCGCACGTGTGTTGAATGTGTTGTGAATGCATTCATGTCTATGGAAAAGCACGCAAGCGCGCGTGAATGAATGCGTTTGTGTGATTGACTGCGGGTGAGTAGACATATTTGTGAGGATGAACTGTTTGAAAATGTGTGAAGACTACATGATATTCATAAATTGAATGTACATTTTGTGATATGATGATTCTTTTGAAAGAGACAACTTGTGGGATTAGTTAACACATTAATAGAAATGTTTGCCGACGACGACTTCGACGAAGAAGAGGAAGAAGAGGAAGACGAGGAGGAGGAGGAGGAGGAGGAGGAGAGTGGGGGGGGAGGAGAAGAGAGGAGAGGAGGAGGAGGAGGAGGAGGGGGAGGAGGGGGGAAGAGGAGGAAGAGGGAAGGAGGAGGAAGAGGGGAAGGAGGAAGAGGGGAGGAGGAGGAAGAGGGGAGGAGGAGGAAGAGGGGGAGGAGGAGGAAGAGGGGGAGGAGGAGGAAGAGGGGAAGGAGGAGGAGGAGGGGTAGGAGGAGGAAGAGGGGGAGGAGGAGGAAGAGGGGAAGGAGGATGAGGAGGAGGAGGAGGAAGAGGGGGAGGACGAGGAAGAGGGAGAGGAGGGGGAGGACGAGGAAGAGGGGGAGGACGAGGAAGAGGGAAAGGAGGAGGAGGTGGAGGAGGAGGAGGAGGAGGAGGAGGACGAGGAAGAAGAAGAAGAAGAAGAAGAAGAAGAAGAAGAAGAAGAAGAAGAAGAAGAAGAAGAAGAAGAGGAAGAGGAAGAGGAGGAAGAAGAAGAAGAAGAAGAAGAAGAAGAAGAAGAAGACGAAGAAGACGAAGAAGACGAAGAAGAGGAAGAAGAGGAAGAAGAAGAAGAAGAAGAAGAAGAAGAAGAAGAAGAAGAAGAAGAAGAAGAAGAAGAAGAAGAAAGCACCACATGGCTAGTGGCCAATGACGAGGAGGCTGTCAGCTGCCATGTGTGGTTCTGTGCCAGGACTGCTGTGTAGACGTCTTCAGGACCGAATTCCAGACACAGAAACTCCAAGACCGTTGGTGGCAATGCCCTGTCCATCTGGGATGGTTTCACTGACCGCTAGAATAGGCCTATTTGCACTCGGTAAAAGTGAGCACTAAACGATGTGAGCAACTAGTTATTAGAATTGTCTAAAAGCAACAACAAAAAAACTAAACAAAAAAAACCCAAATCAAGACCACAACTATTTTATCAAAATAAACATAGAATGCAATAACTGATAGTTGATATTGGGTTTACCCCATTGAACACGCGTCTATAATTTCCCATTTTTCTGCATAATATATGCTACTACCGTTGACTTCGTTGTCTTTACTTTGCTACGTTTCAGTAAATTAGATTAAGGTGACTTCACAGTAAACACAGCAACTCTATATCCATAAAAGAAAGTAGCCCGCTGTTGTTGGTCACGATAAAAATGTTGGAATCCAGTCGATTACACTACAAAGAAATGCCGGATTACGAGATCGTCTCGCGGCTGACATGGGCCTGGGAGGTGAACCATTTAGAAAACTAATTGTTGCCGACATCTTTTTCTTGTCGAATTCGTCCTACCTCTCTGTTTTCTTGGCGCACTGTAATAGCGATGTTGACGCAGGGATATGATCCTATCTGACCTAATGGAATAACACTCTCCTAACATAGCATTAAAATTACAGAAACGGTGTCATATTTGCATACATTCACAATACTCCTGCCTTCTCCCTCTTTTCACGTTCGTCTTTTACTCTTCTAGAAATTGAGGCCATAGCGTCCCTTCTGTTCAAAATCTCACTTTATCATCATCTGTAGAACGTTGTGTTTTGGATTAACCTATTTGTTTACTATTCAGACACCTTTTGACTGATTCAGACTTATTAAGAAATTTTAAATCAGTAAACAGTGACGATGCAAACATATGTCTATATGTTCGTTCCAAAACGACATAATTATTACTGCAGCTTTGTAACTGACCGATTGAGACTGACAATGACAAAAAAATTCCCACCTGTGGCCGAGTGGTTAGCGCGCTGGACCCACAGTCGCTTGCGGCCAGTGGGTACGGCGTTCGAAGCTGCGCGGTTCCCAGAGTTGCATCCTTGAGCAAGATGCTTAACTCGCATTGCTTCTCCCCACCCAGGAGTAAAACCTGGTACCTGTGAGGGCAATGTTGGCAAAACGTAGTGCGATTAACCCTTGTATGGGGCCAAGCGCCAGCATCGGGTTGGAATACTCCCCAGGGAGCGGAGTTGGTGCTGGTACCAGCCGTGCGTTCAAGACGACCTACCGGTAGCCGAGCAACCGGTGTGCCCTCTTGAACGACTCGTCATGACCCAACGGTAGCCAAGATGGCTTCCGCGATGCCTTCTCATCGCCGCGGATTGCGCTTCTCAACCAAATGAGTAAACCAGCAGCTGCAGACTGCTCGTTCCTTGTGGAAGCTGATGAAATACGTTAAGCTGTAGCTGTGCATGAATGCTCGGCATCGCTCGAATAGAAATTTATGTCAAAACGACAGTGCTAACTTGTTGTAAGCAAGAATATTTCGATGCTCACTTCAAGGGAGATTACACAACAAACAAAGGGCTAATGTAAGATATAAGAGTTGCTTCCCTTCAAATTGTTTCGCTATCTGCCTTGGAAATGTTTGCTAACATCTTGCCCAGTAATTATTTCAGAGCAGTTATTCTTTTAAAAAAGAAAAGTACAATATCAGCCTAACTTCTTGTAACGTCTCGCATAGGCTGGGTAATAATCACAGGTCGAAATGCGTGCCTCAGCGCATATTTGTGATAACGACTTTCTTCCTTTCCCCGAAGGCAGCCATTTTGGCTATACAGGCGCAACGGCTCTCCGGCGCGGTACGTACCGGTACGTACCGGTAGCCGTACCAAGTCGTACGTACTGGTACGTACCGGTAGCCTTCTTGAACAGGCCCCTGACTGTGTGCGTCTTAAATGTCTGTCACTATGTTTGTTGTGAGGGACCAGTGACGATTGATCAAGATGCCCAGTGATCAGGGGGTAAAGTGTAAAGCGGTTTGAGACCCAGACAAAGGGTGTAAGTCGCTATATAAAATCACACCTTTACCTTTACCTTTTTTATTGTAATCAACCGTAAAAAGATCAAATATCCTCAGCCTCCGTCAAAGAAAAGATAAACTGAAATTTTCGATTTCTGACTACGGTATTCAGAAATAGTTTTGATAACGCAGCGCCATGCTAATTTTTGGAGATGTTGATAACACATCGACAGGAATGATTTTTTTAAAAACATGATGCTCTAACTAGGCCTATGTAATATTGTGTCTCTTGATGCCCTTGAGTTTTGGTTATCTACCTTTTAAGGCATTGCCCATACCTCTTCCTATGATAATTTCAAGTGTCTTTGCTTGTGTGCATGCAACTCAGTGTTGGACCTTCGTGTTTCACGAACTATTGAGTCATGACCCACTTGTAATCATTCAACAACGTTGAAATAAAGGGCTTGTATTTGTTGTCAATTTACATGTAATGTCATCTGCACGCAAAGAATGATGCGGCTTGACGTGCATGTATGTAGGTGTACGCCAGTTACGATTCATGTGAAATAACTTCCGTTTAGCAATACATACTTTAGTGGCAGGGATACAACATTGACCCTAGGTTTTGTGTTTCCTTTTTAAATCATGATCCTTTAAGATCTTTAACAAAAGAAGTGAGAACTTGCACGCGATGAGTTCGAAACAACAGGGGGCAAGTGGTTAAAACACAGGTGATTGTGGAACTCTAACAAGATATTACGCTTCTCAGGCCGAGTCGAACTTTGCTCTACACGTGCGTGGTTGATTCTGCACGTGACTTCTATAGGGCGTAGATGGGCTGAAGAAGCAGGCAGGTGAGCGATCCACAAGTCCCACAAGCGAGCAGAGCTCTACCTGGATTATCTCCCCTGAGGCATGAGATGGCGACAGGCTGGAACAAACTTGGAAGCCGTCCCGCCTCCTGACGTCACAACTTGTCATTGTACGTGTTTACAACTCCGCGCATTTGCGCGCCAAATTCGCTGTTCATGCACGCAGACATTTTCTGGCTGTGGATCACGGTCCAGCGCAAAGTGTGTAGGAGTTGCCTCGCCTGGTACTGGCACAGCTGCTGCGCGTTGGTTAAGGCGAGCGCCCCGGTGCGCTCTGCTGCATGAAGCATGAGAGGTCACGGGAAGTAGGTCAGAGGTACACTCGCCTTCTACAACGCTCTGCTGTTCTCGTCGTCGGAATCACATGCGCTTGCGCACAAATACATGTGCGCACACCACCATGTACACTTGCAGGCATGCGCGCACACAGACACACACACACAGACACACTAACAACACACACGCACGCACACACATACACACACACGCGCACACACACACACACACACACACACACACACACACGATTAATAGTCTGTAGAGTACGTAAATCATCCAGTGTGTACTGTTTGTCAACTTTTTATATGCACGCAGATTGCAAGCCATTGTATCTTTATTGTTCTTTTTCGCAATTAATTTTGAGTAAATGTTGGACTACTTACGTTTTACATGCCTTAGGTTTGAGTCAGTCTTTTGAGTTAGGCTTGGTAAGTAAGCTTTAATGGCCGTAGGGTCCAGCTGAGAGGAGTTGCATTGTTCATCCTCTGCTGGATGTACAAAAACAATAGTGACAGACGGACGTGAAATGGGTCCCCCAAATTGAAGTCGGCCTATCGGAGCCACAGAAGACTGCGCCGAATACATGGGCTGCACCTTACTTCAGCCAACAGCTTGTTCATAGCGCTGACCGCGGATAGTACAGCGGGTACTCCCTCAAAGTCGACAACTCTTTGGAGGCGTGGGCAGTCGAGCGCAACAGCGTCAGTCTGAAAGAAATGTCTTTTCGATAGAACAAAATCGTTGCACTTCAGACGACAGCCACCGAAGATCAGCGTAAGTGTCCTTGCCGTGTACGGAACCTAGAAACCCAGAGCTCCTTCGAAGATACAATTCTCTTTGAGACCCACGGGCATAGTTATGTTCAGCACAGCGTTGCCATAGCATGGTTTCTAAAGATCTAGTCGTGGTAATTGTCGTGCCGTGTGATGTATGGAGGGTGTATACTTTTGAATAGTATCTCCGCTTCTATCATTTTATCATTCATTCATCAGTACGAGTCGCCGTAGGAGGGGTCGCGAAAGGCAAAACCATTGGGTGTTTCACACAGCCTTGCCAGTGCACGGCACAACCATGCCTTGGTCGTTTGAGTGTCTCTCCCATTCAGCCCCCCGTATGCAAGTACAATGCCGCAGTGCTGGGCAAGCCTTTGAAAAGGTTTCGGTTTTTCAACCCGCTTTGAAATGTTTCAATGCATCAACAGCGTGCGTTTCTGGTAATACCACTCGTCGATGAAGCCACATTTTTTTAAATAACAGACGTGTCTGCACATATGCCTGCTGAGTTTCACCTACAACGGACATCGTGGTAACTTCCAGAGGGAGAAATTCTGCCTCTTGTAGTACGTGTCTGCTTTAAGGAGGAATTTACTGCCAAATTTCTCACTGTAGCCTGATCGCACAAGTCTGCAAGGTAAGACTTAATGATTATGTGTGAGCATTGGAAGATTCGATCAAGCTTGTATGTGTACGAGTTGTCAATTCAGATGTTTTCGTCACAGTGTTTGTACGTGCATACGTGTGTGCGTGCATCCGTGTTTGTGTACGTGTGTGCATATGTGTGTGTGCGTAACAGACAGACAGACAGACAGCAGGCAGGCAGGCAGGCAGGCAGGCAGGTAGGCAGGCAGGAAGGCAGATAGACAGGCGCGCGCGCGCACACACAAACACATACACAAACACGCGCACGCACACACACACGCACACACACACACCCACAGAGTCAGAGCTTTACACCCTAAAGGAGGATCGCTGGATCTGATGGTAGATGACTGATGACATAAACATTAAATATCTCAGAAACCACGGTTTTCACACACAATCATTGGGCATGTGTCATCGACCTTTGTCCACGAAACGTCGCCATG
This sequence comes from Theodoxus fluviatilis, assembly GCA_034096865.1. NCBI lineage: Eukaryota > Metazoa > Mollusca > Gastropoda > Cycloneritida > Neritidae > Theodoxus > Theodoxus fluviatilis. The sequence goes on along the minus strand of JAWQFJ010013729.1, from coordinate 59,660 downwards.
ACAACGTCAACAGTCTGCCCAGCCGAAGAAATGGTAATGGTGAGCCAATCCCAGTCTAGAAGCCTCGGCGTTATTCACTGGCACCCTCTTCGGCAGTCTTCCTTTCTTCATGCAAATGGTGTTTTGTCAGACGGCTCAAGACCACTGTGCACCTCTGCCTTTCGAAATTTTTTGCTTACGATAGCTACAGGTGGATTTTCGCGGTCTGCAGTGAGTGTATGATAATGATAGGAGGCTGGCTTTGCAGGAAAAGCACAATCTCTTTCCGCTGGTGTGCCTCAGCTCAATGGAAATTGATTTGTGTGCTGCTGTTGACGTGTTACTATGCCGAAGTCGTAGATTGATTACTGCCATGCGACAGACTCTTACAGTATCAAGAGTATGAAAACTTTGTGACGAGCGCGTGTGTGTGCGTGCGTGAGTGTGTGTGTGTGTGTGTGTGTGTGTGTGTGTGTGTGTGAGAGTGAAAGAAAGAGAGAGAGAGAGAGAGAGAGAGAGAGAGAGAGAGAGAGAGAGAGAGAGAGAGAGAGTTACGGGGATCCACAAAAACGAATAAAACAGGTCCCGGGTTACTTACAAGTCTTTATATTTCAACCAAAAAAAGTTGCTAGTGGTAGAAAAGAAATTTAAAAATTACATTTGTATATGGCTCAAACACAACATCCTAAATAACCCAATCTTATAAAATTACATCTACTCTTCACATACTCAACTCCCAACGGGTAAAAATGAAAAGCACAAGTAAAATTTCGGTCAGCCTTCTTACATGAAAACATAAAAACACGTAGGTCAGCCCTCGACAAGTTAAAATGCTATCGACTCGTGTAAAACTCGCACCAACCTACCATCACTGCCCGCTCTCTCTCTCTCTCTCTCTCTCTCTCTCTCTCTCTCTCTCTCTCTCTCTCTCTCTCTCTCTCTCTCTCTCTCTCTCTCTCTCTCTTTCTCTCGGTCTCTGCTGCATGTGTGTGGAGCCGATCTCTTCTCTTCGTCTGCTTCTTTCTTCTGTGCTTCGCCTTCCTCTTCTCTCTTCTTCGTCCGCTTCTCTCTTCTGTGCTTCGCCTTCCTCTCCTCTCTTCTTCGTCCGCTTCTCCCTCTGTGCTTCGCCTTCCTCTTTTCTCTTCTTCGTTCGTTTCTCTTCTGTGCTTTGCCTTCCTCTTCTCTCTTCTTCGTCCGCTTCTCCCTCTGTCTCCGCTCTGTTCTCTGCTGTGTGTGGGACCGATCTCTCCTCTCTCCTCTCACTCAGAAGACAGAGAAGAGAGATTCCCGATCTCTCTTCTGTCTTCTTGCTCTCTCTAATATAGCCATCTTCTCACAACCAACTCACTGCCCATTTTTACTCACCACTACTCACACCTCAGTGCGAACACCGCTCAACACCCTGGGGCAGAACTCAACTTCCACTCACTCCAAACTCTCCACTTCAATCTTTACACAGTCGCTGGACCACCAACCCCCAACCCAACGCACCAGCAAAAACCAAGCCTCTCTCAGGTGAGACAACCCCGAAAACCTATTTCCCCATTACAGAGAGAGAGAGAGAGAGAGAGAGAGAGAGAGAGAGAGAGAGAGAGAGAGAGGGAGAGGGAGAGGGAGAGGGAACACATTCAGTGTTTGTGCTATGTTCTATACGTGCGTGAGCGTGCTCACCTAAGCATTATTCTGCAGAAAAGCTTTGTGTGCGTCAGAGTGTATGTCCTACAAAAGCGCGTGTGTGCCCGCAGATTTGTGTATAGATAAAATCAATGCAAAGATGAAATGCTCATCATCTAATGAAGCGTGATTACATTTTTCTTCTGTCTCCATCTTTCCTTCCCTTTCCCCTTTCCCCTCGCCAAATCTTTCTCGAGCGAGCGTACATGCTCGGCCATGCATTACCGCAACATACACATACGCTCGTACATACACAGACATACATCAGTGCGTACTCACGCGCACATTCACGCCAGTCACTTTATTGCGTTTTGGTTCACCGAGGGCATTTTCCCTCGAGACTTCAAACTCTTCCAAACTGAAGAGACTCGACAGAATAAATTTCCTGCAGCCGACGAAGAGAAAAAGCATCCAGTCGTTTCCATTTTCATCATCAGCATTGGCATGAATAATCGATCGATGATGGATCGATCTGTGGCTAAATGGAAATGTCGTGTCTACACTCCTCGCGTCATTCCCTAATCCCTTACACTTCCACTGACCTTATTGCCGCACTTGTAGTGTCTACCTCACTTGCTGTTTCTTCCCCTCCACCTCGTCTCCCTTCCCTTCCCCCCTTTTTTTTGCCTCCACACTCCTCCCTTTTCCCCCTCCACACTCCCCTCTCCCCCTTTTTTTTGCCTTCACTCCCCCCCCCCCCCCCCACCCACCCCTACCCCCCCACCCCCGACTTCCTCCCATACTTCACGCTTTCTGTGCGCTTCTATCAGATCAAGTCCGTTTCTTGTCTTAGTTTCCTTCCATTTCCCCCTTCCCCCTTCTCCTCCCCCCTCCACCCCCCCTCCCCACCCCTTCACACCTCCTCTTCTCCCTCCTTCCAGTATTACCTCTCGTCTAATCTTCCCTTTTCTTCCCATTTATTTTACCATCTAAACCCTAACACCGATCTTAATGTGTAACTACTATCGCTTTTCCAGTTCTCCCCCTTTTTTTTCTATGTTATTTGCTGCGCACGCTCTTTGTCATCAGTTTTATTCACATTACTCTCTCAGGTTGCGACATTCATTACCGCCGTTCTTTTCCATCCAGCCGAGCCACATATTGCCTTCTCAACTTCTCCTTCGTCGTCAGAACTTTTTTTCTTTCTTTTCTCCTTTTTCTGCCCGCATTCCTTCGACAGTTCTTCACCTGCGGAGGCGAGTTTCCCAGGACAACGGATATGCGATCCAAAGCAATCCAAAAGACATTTCCGGTATTTTAAAAAGTGATCGCTTTAATCATACGTTCATTCGTTTAGTTCTTGTAATAAATCCCATCATAAAACCAGACACAGCCTGTTTTTTCCTCCCAATTTTGACACCGACTCCTGCATGATTACAGCAAGCCCGTTGACATAATACCGGAAACGCCCTTTGGATTGGTTTGGATTGGTTTGGATTGGTTTGGATTGGTTTGGATTGGTTTGGATTGGTTTTGATTGCTTTGGATTGGTTTGGATTGCATATCCATAGTCTAGAAAACCCGCCTTCTGCAGGTGCATGCAATGAAGTGCACCGTGCTTGAGTAAATCAAGCTCAAGTTGCTGAAACCGTTTTTCAAGTAGCGCTAAGCAGACGCGCCAAGGAGCTATGAAATGTAAGTTTTTTGTGTGTGCTTTAAACGTGCTGTTTTCTCCAGAATTCGTATTGAAAACTGAATATTTCAGTGGTTGAGATATCATGATTTTGTCCATTTTGACGCTTTAGGCTGATTTATTCACGAACGATCACATATACACAACGAATTAATCAAATGTTCTACACCGCTGATTCAATCGCACTCCTGCCCTGTTTCCGCACAAAAGTTTGCCTCCTCTTGTATCGTCCATGTAGCTCAAGTCCCCTTCGACAAAATATTGGCCCTCTCAGGCCCGCCATTATCATAGCCTTGCAAAACCTCCCGTATCATGTCTGCTGGCAATCCCGAGCTCTTCCCAGCCTGGCTATCTTACCCTCTTGACGTATGACAACAGCACGAGCCGTTCAGAAATATCTCCTCCCGCCCCCACCTTCATATCTTGGTGCACAGACGTTCAGATAGTCTCTTGGCTAGTTCAAGACAAAGGCAGGGAGTAGCGGATGTCGATGGATTCCCTCTGACAAATGCCGAGGAGCACAGAGCGATGTTCATTGAAGGTAAGGTCAGTTAATGCTGACTGCGTATAGGAGGTACTAGGTCTATGATCCGACCAAGACAATGGAATGGGAACAGAAGTGAAGGTGAAGTGTTTCCTGTCTTTGTTCAGATAAACAGTATCGATTTCTTTAACTTCCCCATCTAACTGTCTGTCTTCCCCTCTACCCTTGTATTTCAGTTGAAATCCGTCATAATGGAGCTTTCTGTGCTGCTATTCACATTTGTTACAGCTGTAAGGTCGGAAAACCAGTACGTCTATATCCCATACTCGATTTACCATTCTACGTGAACCTGTTATACGAGTCAGTCAAAATTCTACCTTTTTATATTTGGATACATCTTTTCATCAACAGTCAAGTATATACTTTGGTAAAAGTCACTTTGGTTAAAGCCACTGTCTTTTGCAACAATTATTTTAGAATAATTATCTGATGAAGCATTATATCTGTTGGAAGTCTATATTTTCGGATAGAGACGTACTGCATGAGATCGCATTGCAACATAGAAGGATCGTTCTTCAAACCGCTAGTGCTCTGGCGTACTTTCAGGCGGCTGTGTTTGTGTAAATGTGTGCTTGTAGTTTGGGTAGGATGTATGGAGAGAAGGAGAGAGAGAGAGAGAGAGAGAGAGAGAGAGAGAGAGAGAGAGAGAGAGAGAGAGAGAGAACACACACAAACACACACACGCACACACACACACACACACACACACACACACACACTCACACACTCACACACACACAAGTACACACACACAAGTACACACAGACACACACAGACACACACACACGCTCACACACGCACACACACACACACACACACACACACACACACACACACACACACACAGAGGCGGGCAGGCACAGATACAGAGAGTGTGGAGAAGACACACATCGACAAATCCCACCCTGTCAACTCGAAGAGCCTTCCCGGAATAGAATCGCACCCCACGTGGATCGAGACTGGACGCAAAACCTCAGAGGGGAAATCAATACATCCGTATATCGCACCGCTCTATACTTTTCGCCAAGCCCCTGGCGTTAGCATTAAGCCGGGTATCCACCCGCTGTAAGGCCTTGGCCAAATACACCGGTGGAATATGATGCTGACAGATACCTTCATTTTGAAGGGTGTGCATTGAGCACAGGTTTTCATGCACTTTCGAGTTGGCGTTGCAGCTCCCAAGTCAAATGTGTCTCTCTCTATGCGCGTTTGTAAATGGCTCAATATGCCATGCTACGATTTCCGCGATAAAGTGTAAAGCTTACATGTGAAGTGGATGCCAAACGCTATTTGTTTTCGTCATTTTTTTAATACATGCATATATATATATACAAAGACGAGAGAGAGAGAGAGAGAGAGAGAGAGAGAGAGAGAGAGAGAGAGAGAGAGAGAGAGAGAGAGAGAGAGAGAGAGAGAGAGAGAGAGAAGATTCTGAAATTGTGTGGCTGTGTCGTCTATTATTCCGATTCTTTGTAAAGATAATTAGTCTGATCATTACGCCAAAACCAAAAGAAAAAAGCTCTTTTAATAATCACTGCTTAGGAATACATCAATGTTCCTAACATTCACTGTCCGTTCAGCGCTCATATAAAAGCTAAGTGAACACAAAACTTAACATCAGCTCAGTGGATGTAGCTGTGATTCCGACCAATACAGTACACCCCGTATCCGACAAGCCAAACGCGATAAGTAAGACCTACAAGTACAACCAAGGAGTCGAAAAGCTACATGTAGTTTGACGCTGGGATATAATTATATACTTACCTCCAGGGTGTAAACTGAGGCTGGTTTGAAGTGACGGCAAGTACGACTCGTGCTTCACGAAAGGGGAGACAAACATTGGTGGCAAAAATAACACCACAATCAGCTGACTTCGGTTTGGATCGTGTGTTCACGCCGTATCTGTCTTGTGAGAATGCGAAGGTTGAGGTGTAGCTTGGTTGTGGTAATCAACGGTTCGCGTAACTTTGGAGTACACACCTCTCTGGCATCAGGGACAAATACAGTGAGGTGGATTTCCAGACACTGACCTCGGAATTGAAATTTTGGAGGATAACTTCGAGATTGAATGAAATCCATTCGAAAACAACCCAAGACGAAAAACCGCAATTGTATCGCGTTGATGTGGATTCCTGCGGACATATGCCGCCGATGAAGCAACAAAGAATGAACACATTGGGATTTTTATCATCCTGATTAAAACTAAACAAACAGAATGAATGAATGAACGAACAGCCTCAGTAGGCTATGTACTGTAAGGCAATTAACCACGAAGATCATTTGAGCTGGTTCGATTAAGAGCAAGCCTCGATTTTCCTAGTTATATACCTTATACGAACCGCACTGGCAAATGCGGCGGGTCTATTCTTAACCCCAGTTCACAATGGACATACGCAATAAACATTGGAACCTCATTCCCCTTTGTGTAACGTGCGCACTCTTTATGCTCGTATGTTTACATTTTCTGTAGACACAAGCCTGCGAACGTGCGTACATGTTTTCATGTCTGTTTGAAAATGCAAGGATTGGGGGGGGGAGGGGGGGGAGGGGGGGGGAGGGGGTACTCGCGTATGCTTGCTTGCACGGGCAGGTATACCTTCATGAATATGCATGTGTTTTTGTTGGCTGTGAGTGTTTCTGGACGGAAGTTCGCAACACAGAACTTGACACCCTAGGAGGGACAGACAGAAAGATAACACCGAAGTGAAAGAAAAATAGTATGACGTTTTCTCCGTCACATGTTTAGCAGTCGTATTTATCTGAGCTCTGTGCCTCTATTCAAGGAGTCCGCATAAGGCGGAGCTTATGTACCTCAAGTCAGTTTTCTGCGTACGTCAGTCGTGGGAATGCTTTTGCCTTCTTGCTTGCAGGGAGCAAGCATTGATTGAAGCACAGCCGTCCACGCTATGGTAGTCTGAGTAGCGTGAGAAGTTGCCTTTGACAGCCGTCGGTCTTGTACGTAACACATCTCTCTCTCTCTCTCTCTCTCTCTCTCTCTCTCTCTCTCTCTCTCTCTCTCTCACACACACACACACACACACACACACACACACACACACACACACACACACACACACACACACACACACACACACTCCCGCAATACCGTCTATAATTGATCAAGTCCCCCCCCCTCTCTCTCTCTTTCTCTCTCTCTCTCTCTCTCTCTCTCTCTCTCTCTCTCTCTCTCTCTCTCTCTCTCTCTCTCTCTCTCTGGTTGGAGGTAAGAATAGACCCACTGCGTCTCCTTAAACGATTCGTAAAAGGAGAAAAACTGAGAAATCCACCGTAGACCAGCTCTTACTCTAACCGACTTTGGTGATTTTCGTGGTCTATGCCCTTACATAGCCTATAAAGACTGATAGGCCCTACGACATTCATGCATTCATTCATTTAGTCATGTGCTCATTCATCCTCTGTCTCTCCAACGATGGGTCGTCGGCCGATATCGGTCAGTCAACACCTGTCTCTGTCTGTCTGTCTGTCTGTCTGTCTGTCTGTCTGTCTGTCTGTCTGTCTGTCTGTCTGTCTGTCTGTCTGTCTGTCTGTCTGTCTGTCTGTCTGTCTGTCTGTCTGTCTGTCTGTCTGTCTGTCTGTCTGTCTGTCTGTCATTCTGTCTGTCTTGTCATTCTGTCTGTCTGTCTCTCTCTCTGTCTCTGTCTCTGTCTCTCTCTGTCTCTCTCTCTCTCTCTCTCTCTCTCTCTCTCTCTCTCTCTCTCTCTCTCTCTCTCTCTCTGTCTCTCCCCCCCTCACTCTCTTTCTCTCTCTCTCTCTCTCTCTCTCTCTCTCTCTCTCTCTCTCTCTCTCTCTCTCTCTCTCTCTCTCTTCTGACAGGCGATCGAAGCAAGAAGGAGCGGAGGCGTCAGTGTCAAGCTTCGTCTGTGATAGGTCTCATTAATGTCCCGTGAAAACCCCACAATGGCTTTTTAGCGTGTCTGCGCTGCTTGCGGGTCCATTGTGGGGAACGTCACAGCGAAGAGGGGCGAGCGCAGTTCCTCCATTCATCTCACGCTCTTTCTTGTCCATGCTTTGCCTCTCCCTTTCTCTCCTAGCCCAGACGATCTGTACATCTACGCGCCGTGCCGTTATTCTGCAAGCCATGGCTCGTCTCGGTAGTTGGAGACGATTACTCTGTCTTCAGCAACGGAGCAGAGACAAATGGGAAAATATATTTGCGCTCAGGGCAACAGACTTGAGGCTTGTTCAGGAGTACAACGTGCTCCATGAGCGCTTCATGTTGGCAATTGAGCGCTCTTTGCCTCTCCTGAACACCGAAGATGTAGTGCAGCCAGCAGCGCTTCACTTGTTAAAGGAGAGGTAAATCTTCTGCGCTCCATGTTGTGTTGATAGACGCGAAGAAAGTGTTTTCTTTGCCACAGACATCGTTTATGCACGTTTAAATGTATTCTGCATGAATAAAGTTCACTACTGTGTCATCCTTACTTGCCATTACTCGCGCATACAGGGCGCTTGGGGCAAATAAAGCCCGTTCCAGTCCCAAAATGATGTTTCTGAGGGTTATTTTACGCATCGACTGCCAGTGCGGGATCAAAGACGCCATTTTGAATAGGATGCAAAATCGTCTGAATCACCTCGGATTGGTGATTCACAGCGCTGCTCAGCGCTCATTCAGCGTGGCTGAGACTAGTGAATATAGTCTCAGCAACAGGTTGGTCACGTGATAGCCTAAATTCTTCCATAACATGCATACCACCGTTCTGAACAGCCACGCTGAATGCCATATCACATCGTAAGTGTATTCCTCCGCTTGTTGTGATACACTCCATACTGGCAGCCATTTTTTCCGTCAGTTCATTTTCTAAACATCGATTTCCCATGAATGTAAAACTTGTGTGCGGTAAAATTCGAATCACAAGAGTGTAATATTGTGAACTCTACTAATTATAAGGACTTTGAATACAACAGCAATATTTATACTTCATTGAGCGAGTTCGGAGGGTCAGAGTCGATCTCTGGTTGTGAATTCTTGTCAGCAAACCGTTAGATGACAACTAAAGACGCTTCAGCGTTTGTGTGAACAGTGATTACACGTACCTTGTCAGCAAACCGTCAGATGTCAATTCAACACTGTCTAGTCTCGCTGGATAAGCAGTGAATCAGAAAATGGCTTTAACTTCAGCTCCAAAGAAAAGAAAAAGAACAGAAATGACACTCAAAGACAAAGTGGACTTGCTTGATCGCTACCGAGAGCTAAATTCTAAAAGTTTGAGGGAGGGTGCTGACATTTTGGGTGTGTCGGCATCATTTCTGTGCCAGACACTGAAAAAAGAAGATGAACTTAGGGCTGATATCGCAGAGGGCTCCAGTCAAGGCCAAAGGAAGCGTCGGCGCTGCGGGAAGGATAAAGAGACAGAAGATGGCTTAAAGCGGTGGTTCGACTCTATCCAAGCGCGCAACACACCTGTAAACGGCCCAATCCTGTGTCAGAAGGCGGAACAGATTGCTTCCCAGCTTGGTCGCTCCGAATTCAAAGCTACAAATGGGTGGTTTAACAGGTGGAAGAAACGCAACGGCTTGGTGAAGCGGGAAGTGCCGGTTAATAAAAACGCCGCTTATTAAAAACACTTTTGTTCGGTCCCAATGTGTTTTTAATAAGCGGCGACTACTGTATATACACAATCGCACGTGCGCAAGGCAGTTTACAACCTTATAGACACGTTCGCGCTAAAAGTAGTTCTCAAATGATTTCCTGAAAATCTCATAGATTAGTTTTATTAGAACACCAAATTTGTGTTTATCTATCGGGATAAATAATTGGAGTGAAATAGAATCGCCTCTTTTTACTCTCAATGGTCTTCTGATCATGTTGAATTTTGATTGGTAGAATCATTGGAATGTGGATTCGAAGTCACGTGACCAACCTGTGTCAGAGATAGTATTACATCTCTGTGTTCAGAATGCTCAGCGCTGAGTGAATCACGCCCCAAAATTGCTGTTCAGGAGTGAATCACATGCAGCGCTGCGCCTCCTGAACAAGTTGCGTCGTCGACATAAGAGGTTTTCCTTGTAACTTCCCTGTCCTTATTTACATGGTGGAGAGAGAAGAGCTCCTGTATGAATTTTTATGCGGAAAGCATCTGATTTCGCTAATAAGAGGGGGGCGGAGGTGTGGATGGGGGTTGGAATCCAAGAAACTTTTTAGCAATCTATATCAAAAACGTTGTTGAAAAAACAGTATCAGTCGGTGTTGTTAGAAACTTGGTACGAAGACCAGTGAACAAAGCACACGTTCTTTCTCCGTGTCATCATCGTCATTCCTTCAGCACCTACACAGAAGCACGCCCGACCTCACGCAGACCAACCAAAACATCACAGCGGCGCTACAACCTTCGTTGCCGCGTGGAGATAAAAGAAGAGTTGGAGTGGGATTCACAGCAAATCACGGTCTCTACACCCCAACGCTTCCTGCTGGTGTCTCACAATGCACGCCAGTGTGTCCACCTCGAGTCTCCTATTCTCCCACACGAACCGCAATCACCTCACTCGGGGGAGCATGGTGCAAGGGGTGGGGGGGGGAGGGGGGGAGGGGGGGGGGGCTGAGAGAGAAAGAGGGAGGGAGGGAGGGGGTGGCTGCTTGGCTGGCGTAGCCATGTCCCCAGGTGCCTTTCCAGAGAGGCGCTCTGTCCGTATGTCTGCGAGCGCGCCGCCAGTGCTGAGCCGACAGCAGCAGTGACAGGACGTCAGCCAGACGTGTGGCAAGACGGAAGAGTCCGATCCTTGCGTAGTAGTCAGGGAGGTTCCAGTCACACAGGACGACGCTGCCGCAAGAGCCACGGAAATCCACGAGTTTCAGGATTACACCTTGCCGAAGTGCCAAGCACGTGTTCTGGGATTATATGATCAGTCGGAGTGTGTCGTAAAGCAGAGGAACACAGATAGGCGTATTTAGTTCGAATGACAACAATGCGTCGGTCGTGTGGTGGAAGAAAAGGTGAAGAGAATCTGTTGTATTGTCGTCTGATGCAGGAGGAAATATCGGGAAAGGTGACGAAAGCGGCAGCCACGCGGGTGTCCCTGTAGGAGATAACGTCCTCTCCTTCTCATCCGTGAATAACCCCTTGAGGATTTTTGGATTTGTTCTCGTATGGATTGGAAATGACACGCCTTCATTTATCACAGTTTCTGCCATATTAATTCCTGAACTGAAAATAACCACGGGGGTTGTCATTCACCACTATTAGAGCGGCATAGCCTGCCATACTATTTTGCCCTTCATTTCCAAGCTTGGCTCGTGTTCATGTCCAAGCATACTACGCATCTACAGCTCCATTGTGGCTTAACAGAGGATCTTCAATGCAAAAGGCCTTCATCCGTGCAGGGACGGAATTCGCAACCCCTGCGCTTTGTTCTGAGTGGGGCCGTGTCACGCACGCAAGCAGCAGCGACAGAATCATATTTACTTCATGAATACCAACTCGTCTCTAATTACGAACACTCGATACTGCAGTCCATCAGGTTATCTCTTGGCTGTTAACAGAAATTCGAGAAAACCCCTATGCACGCATGGTTACACAGGACCTGGTATTCGAAGAGAGGGATTTAAGGTGGTGAGAGAACCTCATTTCCAAACATTGCCCTGTCGTCGATGAGATCTTCCATCAAGCTGAAAAGAAATTGTTTAACGGTAGGACGGTTTGTCAACCGCTTAATTTCTCCCTCCGGGAACTATTCGACCCATGCTGTTGCGCTCTAATCCTGCGATTCTGTGGGCGTCACGCTGATGATAGATTATTGATTGGAGCTTCGAATCCAGCCATTAGCGATATTGCACTCACTCGTTACGTATTCATAGACAGCCAGGGAGTGTTGTGGCACAGTTCATATGTTGTCGTCCAGTCGTTGATATCAAACGTGGTGGACGACCTGACACGAAACCTCTGGGAAATGGACATGTAGTGCCGGGGGAGAAAGGTAGAAAACTGTGGATGAAAACCCAGGAACAAGCATCTGTAAAAAGCGAGCTTCAAAATTAATTAAAAAACGATGGCTTCCCCTAACAGCAACGGTAAGTCATGTTCACAGGTGTACACGCGTTGTCCTTGATGAAGGTTTGTGTTACTCGCTATCATTTTCACCATTCAAATGTAATGATTTCCCTGATAAGTCATCTCTTGCAGTTTGTGTGTGTGTTCTTTTTTAAAATATTACTTATGATTTTCATGGAGATGTAGGCGTGCTCGCTCTTTTATCGCTGTCACTCGAGTATTCACCCTTCTTGGAAGAGGGCACGTGGTCTGTTCAAGGTCTCATTTGAATTAGAATGTTTCTCCCTGTGTCTCCGAACTTTTTACTCTCTCTCTCTCTCTCTCTCTCTCTCTCTCTCTCTCTCTCTCTCTCTCTCTCTCTCTCTCTCTCTCTCTCTCTCTCTGTGTGTCTCAGTCTCTGTCTGTGTGTCTGTGTGTTCGTCTGTGTGTGTGTGTCTGTGTGTGTGTCAGTGTGCGTGTGTGTGTGCGTGTGTGTATGTCTGTCTGTGTGTGTCTGTGTGTGTCTGTGTCTGTGTGTTATTGTCTGTCTGTCTGTCTGTCTGTCTGTCTGTCTGTCTGTCTGTCTGTCTGTCTGTCTGTCTGTCTGTCTGTCTCTCTCTCTCTCTCTCTCTCTCTCTCTCTCTCTCTCTCTCTCTCTTTCTCTGTCTGTCTGTCTGTCTGTCTGTCTGTCTGTCTGTCTGTCTGTCTGTCTCTCTGTCACTATCTCTATCTCTGTCTCTCTCTCTGTCTCTCTCTCTGTCTCTCTCTCTGTCTCTGTCCCTCTCTCTCTCTCTCTCTCTCTCTCTCTCTCTCTTTGTCTCTCTCTCTCTGTAACTCTTTTCTTTGAAAGCATTAAAAAACCTGTAGTCAGTACACATCTCTGGCTGGGAAAATACTAATAAACAATTATTCAAAATGTGTCAGTTGTTGTAAGGCCAACAGTTAACTTCTACAAGCTCTCAACTAACTCAGGCCGTTACGTCGTGAGAAGGAAATTCTATCCCAGATCTGACACTGGATAAACATTTATGTTCCTCGCCGATCGTTCTTTCCACATTCACCACTCCATTCAGCAAAAAAAGAAGTAAGAATTATTGACTTGTCGCGTGGTTTTTCCGCAGTGACATTCAGTGCGGGATTCTTTGCTGCCGAAAAAACTGACTCCCTTAGCTTAATACACAGCCGGGTACTCGACTTAATTTTTGCTTCAACCTCGCAGTTTTCATTTAAGAATGCGTCTTTATGATATCATTTGGTGTTTTGGACCATGAAAATACTCAAATTTTGTTTGGTTTTCAAATGTACGTGGTGGTATAATGGGATCTGAATGCACTGTACATTTAGTCGTGCACTGATCATCTGCGAATTCTAAGGTCAAGGGAAGCGTAACTTGCCGTGTGTGATTGACAGACCAACTCGCATAAAAACTGATAAAAGAAACATCCGCATTTTGCAAAATTGACTTGTATGACCTTCATTTCCTGACGCAAAGTCATAAAACTAAAAGGAATGACACCGTCACCCATTGGCTAAAAAAGATAAACAGCTGAACACGAATCCAGAATGTCCACGTATTACCAAATATATATGACATTGAAGATCCTAGTCTTCGAAAACATACAACACTGAACATGCCCAGTTCTACAAAATATACACTATTGAAGACATCCTATTCTACAAAGACATACAACATTGAAAGAGGTCAATTTCTACAAAGACAGGCAATACTGAACATGCCCAATCCTACAAAAACATATAATATTGAAGATATGCAATTCTACAAAGTCATACAACGTTGAACATACCCAATTCTACAAAACATACAATATTGAAGATATCCAGTTCTACAAAGAGGTGCAACGCTGAACATATCCAGTCCTACAAAGACAAACAACACTGAAATACCAACCTTACAAGGCATACAACATAGAAGAAACCCAGTCCTACAAAAACATGCAACACTGAACATACCTTATCATACAAAGATATATCTTGAACACGAGCAGCCCTAAAATGAGAAACAACACCGAACATACCCTAATCTACAAAGGTATGCAACATTAAACAAACCCAGTCCAACGATGATATACAAAATTGAACATAACCAATCCTACAACGACATACGTTGAACATGATCAGCTATAAAAAGCGAAACAACACTGAACATACCCAACCCTTCAAAGGTAAACAACATTGAACTAACCCAGTCTTACTAAGATATATACAACACTGAACATGCCAAATTCTACAAGAACAGACAACGTTGAACAATCCCAAACCTACAGACACATACAACATTGAATACAGCCAGCCCTACAAAGGTATACAACACTGAACAAACCCAGGCCTACAAAGGTATACAACGCTGGACATACCCAGCCCTACAAATGTATACAACACGGAACATACCCAACCCGTCTGTAACCTTAAAAGGCAGCAGCCACGCTTGCCCATGCCATCACCGAAGCAAGGGTAGGTCAGGCCAGGTCAGCTCAGGTGGACATGGCGGCTGTGCAGAGCGTCCAGGGCTAGTCATGTGTTAATGGCGGATATTGTCCCTTGCCCTGGGGGTCCAACGCTGGCAGCGGCCTTGGTTAAATCAAAGCAGAGGTGCCAGAGCTGTGCGGAATTCCGAGAGGGCAGGCAGGTCTCCACACCTCTGGGAGTAGAGTGGAAGACATGGTCTCAGTGCTCGGTCGGCTCCAGATGCCACACAGACGATGTCGAGTCATGAGGCCTCCCCTGCCGTCAGGTCTGTGACTGTGTCAGCCATGATGAATGACAAAGGTCAAAGATACAGACTTCTTCATGTCAGGAAGTCCGGATTGGCGTGTTCCTTTTTCGC
>JAWQFJ010013729.1:0-40000 GCA_034096865.1 Theodoxus fluviatilis | reverse complement strand
GGCAGGGGTGTGGGGGAGTGGGAGAGAGAGAGAGAGAGAGAGAGAGAGAGAGAGAGAGAGAGAGAGAGAGAGAGAGAGAGAGACAGACAGACAGACAGACAGACAGACAGACAGACAGACAGACAGACAGACAGACAGACAGACAGACAGACAGACAGAGAGAAAGGGAGAGAGAGAGAGAGAGAGAGAGAGAGAGAGAGAGAGAGAGAGAGAGAGAGTCCATTATCTATCATCCCATCAGGCACTTCGGCCAACCAGCGCACTTCCGGTGGGCTGACTTCCTGGTAAATAGAGACGCGTTGTCAAGACAAAAGCTTTTTCCTCTCTGTCTCCATCCACTTTTTGCCTGTCGGGGCTCTGGGCACGAGGACAGGGACCAGGATGAAGAGGAATCGATTCCTTGTTGACATTCTCAAAGTTGCTTATTGATTTCAACCGTCTCTTCTATCACAAGCCGTTGCACTCCCTGAACAAACGTTTTAATGATCGTGCCTCGTATTGTCTGTTTCAATCTGAAAGACTACTGATTTTTCTTTGTCATGCCTCGCACAGTTAATATCGATCGACGAAGCTTCCTTTGATTATGAAATGCTGCTTGACACACTGTTAGTCGGGTTCAGATATTCACAATCTTGATCGTACCAAAGCGTGCACTGCCAATATGATGTGACAGTGCCAGTTCTTGCAGTATTAAAGTAGTCCTCACATTTGAAATATTTCAGTCTGTTATGAAAAAAAAAGTTTCATGGACGCTACGGATCACATCTACTTTTTTACTGTACAATAGTCAGTGAGATACTGTCCAACAATCCAAGCTAACCAACAACTTTGAAGAGATCATAAAATAAAAGTCAATTGTAGCAAATGCTCTGAGTTATCAAATGTTGAGAATGAGCCAGGAGGACAAAGAGAGTAAAATTATTTGACAAAGGAAAACATAGCTGGACCAAAAGCAACGAAAAGACAACGTGATGCAATTGGTGGTGTTGTATTTCGCCCAGAGCGCTATCAGTCGCAAACAAACCTCTCATTACTGTTTTTTCTCTCTCACCATTTCCGAAAATCGTATTTGGAGATAAGTTGAAATCGATTCGTAAGTGTTTTTGGACTTCGTTTCAGTTGATTGACTTGGGCTTGTTGCAGAATTTTACAAAAGCATTTGCACGGAACAGCGATCGTAATCCTTTCTCGTCTTGACATATTCAGTTTTCTAAGCGGGTTGCGACGAAGGTCGCCACGAGTTCGATGCCACATTGTCGTGTTTCTAGCTTTTAGTTGATTAGAGTTGTCGTACCATTCAGCTAATGGAGTCGCCCATTTCCTACCGTGCGCTTTGTGTCCCGAACAATCAAAGCTCCACAATGGTCATTCTGGGTATTCCCGTCCTCAGGGGCGAGAGAAGGATTCACGGAGTGCAAAGAGATCGAACTGCTACACGATACAAGAGCGAGTCGAAACTGGCTTTCGATCGATGCCCGAGGAGTGGAAGTCCTGAAACATGATAGCGTTTTCCTTCTACCAGTATGAGCCATGATGAGCGGGTGTCAAACGAGCCTGCCCTCAGATCTCTCGGGTAGACTGGAAGGTCAAAGCGGTGCAGACCAATACTTCGCCAGCAAACGAGGTCAATCACACCCCTTCAAAGAAGCAGACAGAAAAAGACTCACAGAAAAAACCGCTACCAAGGCCGTTTGATCTATTTCAAGTGGTGCCCACGTTAAGCGTAGTCTCCGTGTCCTATGGCTCGTAGTTAAGCGGCGAGGTGAGTGTCGACACGAACGACGACTCACGAAGAGAAAATGAAATGTCAGCTTGGTGAGCAAACAGCGCGAATCAGCACGCAAATAGCGCAAATCGTGTGTGCCTATTTTATATCTGTATCGTACATGCTTCTCGTTTCAATAAATAACTTACAGCACAGATTATCCTGATATGTTAATGGTCGCACATGGAATGTATAAAGATAGACTTGAATAACTTTTGCAATTGTTCTAAATCACCCAAGTAAAACTTATTTCCGTTGGTATTGTTATAGTGGAGGAGGAGGAGGAGGAGGAGGAGGAGGAGGAGGAGGAGGAGGAGGAGGAGGAGGAGGAGGAGGAGGAGGAGGAGGAGGAGGAGAAGGAGGAGGAGGAGAAAGAAGCAGGAAGGAGGAGGAGAAAGAAGCAGGAAGGAGGAGGAGAAAGAGGAGGAGGAGGACGACGAGGAGGAGGAGGACGACGAGGAGGAGGAGGAGGACGACGAGAGGAGGAGGAAGAAGAAGAGGAGGAGGAGGACGACGAGGAGGAGGAGGAGGAGGAGGAGGAGGAGGAGGAGGAGGAGGAGGAGGAGGAGGAGGAGGGGGAGGAGGAGGAGGAGGAACAGGAGGAGGAGGAGGAGGAAGAAGAGGAGGAGGAGGAGGACGACGAGGAGGAGGAGGAGGAGGAGGAGGAAGAGGAGGAGGAGGAGGAGGAGGAGCAGCAGCAGGAGGAGCTGGTAGTGGTGGAGGTGGGTTTGGTGGTGGGTTTGATGGCGATCTTAGTAGTGACATCAAGAACGATTCTGACGACGACGGTACAGACGTCTCAGTGACATCCATACTACACCAATAACGATCAAACACACAGAACGTTGTTGTTGTTTTGAAAGGCAAAGCGCGACTTCATGCAAGGGAATACCCAGAAATGAATGAAAAGCCCTTCTTTCTGTTTCAGAAATAATGCGAGACATCGTGAAAAACTGTCAGTTTGAGAGCTGCAAAAGGGACCACATTGTCATCAGACAAGGAGAGAAAGGAAACTGGTAGGTTGGCCTCCAGCAGCATGCAGGAGGAGGAGGAGGAGGAGGAGGAGGAGGAGGAGAAGGAGGAGGAGGAGAAGGAGGAGCAGCAGCAGCAGCAGCAGCAGCAGCAGCAGCAGCAGGAGGAGGAGCAGCAGGAGGAGCAGCAGGAGGAGCTGGTAGTAGTGTGGTGGTGGCAGCCTGCACGAATCCTGTATTCTGTGTTCACCTTGTGGGTTGGGGGTAAGAGAACATCCACCGCTTCTCTCTGTGCAAAAAAGTATTTTTTTTTTAATGAATAACACGGGAAATCGAGGCTTGACTTGCTGTTAGTCTAACAAACTCTCGTGATTTTTGTTATCAATGGCTTTAAATAGCATAAAAGGCTGGTAAGCCAAATAATTCCATTCCTTCTCACCTTCCTCGGTTGTTATCCGTAGTTATGACTGTTTACTTGTTCGTTTTTCACACCTGATAGTAAAAAAATATGACTGTTATTCAAAGTTGCAGTCAAATAGTTACAATGTCTGCCGTGCACTCCCCTCCCTACTGAAAAGTCCGGGCGATCAAAGTTCCTTTTTCCATAGCTATTCCTCAACGTGGAGTAAATGTGCACTCCCCTCCCTGCTGAAAAGTCCGGGCGATCAAAGTTCCTTTTTCCATAGCTATTCCTCAACGTGGAGTAAATGTGCACTCCCCTCCCTGCTGAAAAGTCCGGGCGATCAAAGTTCCTTTTTCCATAGCTATTCCTCAACGTGGAGTAAATGTGCACTCCCCTCCCTGCTGAAAAGTCCGGGCGATCAAAGTTCCTTTTTCCATAGCTATTCCTCAACGTGGAGTAAATGTGCACTCCCCTCCCTGCTGAAAAGTCCGGGCGATCAAAGTTCCTTTTTCCATAGCTATTCCTCAACGTGGAGTAAATGTGCACTCCCCTCCCTGCTGAAAAGTCCGGGCGATCAAAGTTCCTTTTTCCATAGCTATTTCTCAACGTGGAGTAAATGTGCACTCCCCTCCCTGCTGAAAAGTCCGGGCGATCAAAGTTCCTTTTTCCATAGCTATTCCTCAACGTGGAGTAAATGTGCACTCGCCTCCCTGCTGAAAAGTCCGGGCGATCAAAGTTCCTTTTTCCATAGCTATTCCTCAACGTGGAGTAAATGCGGTTCCTACAAAGGAAACAAGAACGCGCATTGGATCGACTCGATCTTCAAATGCCACTAGAAAAATGGAGGCGAAATTTTAATAATCTTACGCATATGGGAGTGTTTTTGGGTATTCAATGCTTGTTTGCTTCCGTCTCCAGCTTTTACATCATCCTGAATGGGTCCGTGGCCATCCACATTATCACCAACATGACCGATGAAGAATACAAGGTCGTGCGGGAGCGCCAGCTGGAGGAGGAGGAGCTGATGGCAGTGGAGGGCCCCAAGGGAAGACCCCTAGACAGATCCAAGTACGGCAACTACATCGGCAAGATCGGTGGGTCTCAGTCTGGATGTATGCAATATCCACATTGCTTTCAGTCAAAGCGTGCAACCACCAGCACATGCACGCACGCTCGCAAGCATGCATGCTCGCAAGCATGCACGCACACACAATCACACACACTCATACACGCGCACGCACACACAAACACCACACACACACACACACACACACACACACACACACACACACACACACACACACACACACACACACACACAAGCAAACACACACACACACACACACACACACACACACACACAACATACACATCACACACACACACACACACACACACACAAACACGTACACACACACGCACGCATGCACACATACACACACACACACACACACACACACGCACAAACACACACACACACTCACACACACACACACACACACACACACACACACACACACACACACACACACACACACACACACACACATATACACACACAAACACACACACACACAAACACACACACGAGCGCGCGCGCACGCATCACGCACGCACGCACGCACACACACACACACACACACACACACACCTACCATTCATGTCATATGTTCAAATATCATCACCATTGTCGAAAGCAACTGCAGCTGTGGACTGGGAAACAGCGAAAACATCGCCAGCATCGGTTCTGCCACTACCGCCATCAACATCAGCTTCCCCACTGTTACCACCACCATTACCACCACCATTACCACCACCATTACCACCACCATTACCACCACCAGTACCACCACCATTACCACCACCAGTACCACCACCACTGTTACCACCACCATTACCACCACCATTACCACCACCACTGTTACCACCACCATTACCACCACCACTATTACCACCACCATTACCACCACCAGTACCACCACCATTACCACCACCATTACAACCACCATTACCACCACCACTGTTGCCACCACCATTACCACCACCACTGTTACCACCACCATTACCACCACCATTACCACCACCATTACCACCACCATTACCACCACCACTGTTACCAGCACCATTACCACCACCATTGCCACCACCATTACCACCACCATTACCACCACCATTACCACCACCATTACCACCACCACTGTTACCACCACCATTACCACCACCATTACCACCACCATTACCACCACCATTACCACCACCATTACCACCACCATCACTAACACCATCATCACCACTACCATTACTACCACCAGTGCAACCAATATTACCACAACCACTGCAAACCATACCGTCACCATTGCCACCACCATTACCACCACCATTACCACCACCATTACCACCACCATTACCACCACCACCATCACCATTACAACCACCACTATTACCACCACCATCACTAACACCATCATCACCACTACCATTATTACCACCAGTGCAACCAATATTACCACAATTACTGCAAACCATACCACCACCATTACCACCACCAGTGCAACCACCTTACCACCACCACCACCACACAATCTTCGCCATCGTTACCACCACTCCTACCGTCACCACCATCGCACCTCGACCTTTAACATGAACAACACGACAGCGACATCAGCCTCATCGCACCACCATCGCACCTCGACCTTTAACATGAACAACACGACAGCGACATCAGCCACATCGCACCACCATCGCACCTCGACCTTTAACATGAACAACACGACAGCGACATCAGCCTCATCGCATCACCATCGCACCTCGACCTTTAACATGAACAACACGACAGCGACATCAGCCACATCGCACCACCATCGACAATGACGACGATAAACTACGGAAAACGGTGACGACGATCCGATCACAGCAGCAAAGTCTGCAGCAACAGCGACAGTTACGACCAACAACCACCGCATCACTGGGAACTGAAACAACAGCGACAGTTACGACCAACAACCACCGCATCACTGGGAACTGAAACAACAGCGACAGTTACGACCAACAACCACCGCATCACTGGGAACTGAAACAACAGCAACCCTTGCATCCCCATTCTTAGAAGCAGCTCACGAGCAACCACTAATCCATTCTAGTTCTCTAGAAAAGTGTCTCTAGCCCAGTTGACATCACGTGATGGAAGGTTTTTGTCTGATATATATGCAAATGGATGTCACACGATAGGCTTGTGGGATAGCCAATCTGCTCAATGACATATGCCGTTAAAGTAGTTCTAAGACTTTTCGCACAATACTCTTAAATTACTCTTGTTGAGGCAATATACAAGCGTTTATTCGATAAAGTAGAATGTTTGCGTTGAAATGGAAACAAGTTTTGACATCTGAATAATTTCTGTAATAAGTGGAGAAAAAAATAGTATCAGAATGAACTATTTTTGGCGCAATGCTGTAATGCGAAGGGTCAAGTCTATTACGCATTCATTGCGAACTGTGCCAGAGTCAATACTGACTCGGGTTCACAGAATGCCGCTAATCGTGCTTGTCTTTGCTGTCTGCCTCCAGTCACGGGCAAGAGCTTTGGGGAGCTGGCCCTCATCAACAGCGACTGCGTACGCAACGCCAGCATCATCGCAGACGAGGACTGCGACCTGCTGGTGGTGCAGCGTGAAATCTACAACCGCTGCCTGCGCGCCTACCAGCGGCAGGAGTTCGACGAGAAGATGACCTTCGTGGACAGCTTCCCGCTCTTCCAGAACTGGCAGCCCCGCTACAAGAAGATGATGGCCATGAGTCTGGTGAAGATCTCAGCCAAGTTCGAAGACATCGTCATCAAGCAAGGTGCCCCCGTCGATGGCCTCATCTTCATCTTGAGGTATGGCCTGTGTATGGGGTTTGGGGTGTGTAGGAGAAAAGTGAGAGTGTGTGTGTGTGTTTGTGTGTGTGTGTGTGTGTGTGTGTGTGTGTGTGTGTGTGTGTGTGTGTGTGTGTGTATGCATGCGCATATGTGCTGATGCTTTCCATGGCAAAAATTGTATTAAACTTTTCCTATATGTGTGTTTTTACGAATATTCATTTACGCCTCTCTGAGGGGAAGAAGATGTGCATGCACATATTGCAATGATAAAATCAAGTTTACCAACATTGCTGCGTTCGGGGTCGCTACCTATCAGCTGCTCAATGTGCTTTTCAGCGGACAGCTCAAGATAGTGATAGATCCCAGCATGCACCAGTCTCAGTTCCCGGATGTCTTTCCGTCAGGCAGCGTTGCTGACCTGGAACGTGAGAAAACACGCGAACTCCTTCGGAAGTGAGTACTGTTGCTTCATCAACCTTTTCGCGGCGTCTTTTCTTTCTTTCTTTTTTAGCGTCGGCAGATTAGTCGAGTGCTTGTATAAGATGCTTGGACACAATGTATTGCTTTTACAGTTTCTGTCTCGATTTGTTTGCCCTTCAACCTTTCATTAGCTCTAGTCCCCGCCCAACCCTTAGATCTCGAATAATTTAATGCCTGAGAAATCTAGTTGTAAAATGGCAGTTTTTCGACGATGTACATAAGTGGCAATTTATGAATAGAAAATGACTGATAAAAGATGAAACAAAACTGGTAAATTTTTTGACGTTTCAAACGCAATTTACTGATCTCCTCTTTAAAACACAAACGATTTCTTAAGGATGATATTACTATTGCATATCCAAAGGAACTTTTAAACTCTCTCAAACATATCCATTGCAAACTGAATGTGGTGCTCTCTCTCTCTCTCTCTCTCTCTCTCTCTCTCTCTCTCTCTCTCTCTCTCTCTCTCTCCCTCTCTCTCTCTCTTCTCTTCTCTCTATCTCTCTCCCTTGCACTCTCTCTCTCTCTCTCTCTCTCTCTCTCTCTCTCTCTCTCTCTCTATATATATATATATATATATATATATATATATATATATATATATATATATATATATATATATTAAACACACACACACACAGTGTGTCATACCGAGAACCAATGGCTGTCTGTACTTCATCAGGGAGATGAATCTGGAGCGGCACAAAGGGACAGAGAAGAAACCCACTTTCCAGAAGAAGAAGCCGCATTTAGATAGCAAGAAGGGCGTCAAGCCAGTGGAGCTCTGCATCATGCGTGCCGTGGACATGATAGGTAAGCGGCAGCCTGCTTCGGGTCAGAATGCACCAAGTGTCATCAGCTATGTATATATATATATATATGTGTGTGTGTGTGTGTGTGTGTTTGGGTGTGTGTGTGAGTGTGTGTGTGTGTGTGTGTGTGTGTGTGTGTGTGTGTGTGTGTGTGTATGTGTGTGTGAGTTTGGGTGTGTGTGTGTTAGTATGTGTGTGTGTGTGAGTGTGTGTGTGTGTGTGTGTGCGTGTGTGTGTGTGTGTGTGTGTGTGTGAGTTTGGGTGTGTGTGTGTGAGTTTGGGTGTGTGTGTGTGAGTGTGTGTGTGTGTGTGTGTGTGTGTGTGTGAGTGTGTGTGTGGTTGGGTGTGTGTGTGTGAGTATGTGTGTGTGTGTGTGAGTGTGTGTGTGTGTGTGTGTGTGTGTGTGTGTGTGTGAGTTTGGGTGTGTGTGTGTGTGAGTTTGGGTGTGTGTGTGTGAGTGTGTGTGTGTGTGTGTGTGTGTGTGAGTGTGTGTGTGGATGTGTGTGTGTGTGTGAGTTTGGGTGTGTGTGTGTGAGTATGTGTGTGTGTGTGTGAGTGTGTGTGTGTGTGTGTGTGTGTGTGTGTGTGTGTGTGTGTGTGTGTGAGTTTGGGTGTGTGTGTGTGAGTATGTGTGTGTGTGTGAGTGTGTGTGTGGATGTGTGAGTGTGTGTGTTAATATGTGTGTGTGTGTGTGGATGTGTGAGTGTGTGTGTTAATATGTGTGTGTGGATGTGTGGATGTGTGTGGATGTGTGGATGTGTGTGGATGTGTGGATGTGTGTGGATGTGTGGATGTGTGTGTATGTGTGTGGATGTGTGGATGTGTGTGGATGTGTGGATTTGTGTGGATGTGTGGATGTGTGTGGATGTATGTGGATGTGTGGATGTGTGTGGATGTGTGGATGTGTGTGGATGTGTGGATGTGTGTGGATGTGTGGATGTGTGTGGATGTGTGGATGTGTGTGGATGTGTGGATGTGTGTGGATGTGTGTGGATGTGTGGATGTGTGTGGATGTGTGGATGTGTGTGGATGTGTGGATGTGTGTGGATGTGTGGATGTGTGTGGATGTGTGGATGTGTGTGGATGTGTGGATGTGTGTGGATGTGTGGATGTGTGTGGATGTGTGTGGATGTGTGGATGTGTGTGGATGTGTGGATGTGTGTGGATGTGTGGATGTGTGGATGTGTGGATGTGTGTGGGTGTGTGTGGGTGTGTGGATGTGTGGATGTGTGTAGATGTGTGGATGCGTGTGGATGTGTGTGGATTTGTGGATGTGTGTGGATGTGTGTGGATGTGTGGTTGTGTGGATGTGTGGATGTGTGGATGTGTGTGGATGTGTGGATGTGTGTGGATGTGTGGATGTGTGTGGATGTACATCTTTAAGGCGCTGGTCTCCACTCCGCCGGGATGCTCCAAGTGCATGAAATCTCGAGAAAAGTGCTGTTTCGGCTGCTTTTTGAAAGGTATGAATAGTCACATAATCTCATGGAAAAGAAGCACTGGATATGATTTTTAGATTCAGTTTTTAGAACAACAATCTTTGGGTTGAGGAGCTGAGGTTTCTTAATGAATTCTGTGGGAGTACTACTATGTCAGACTGTTCTCGAGTGCCAGTTAAAGATCGATCAGTGGCCCTGTGACGAGGGAGTAGGGTGTGAAGGGGTTTGACATTCAGGTTTGGAAATATTTTGTTCCATAAAAAGTTATGCCTTTGTCTTGCAGGGTGGGGAGATGTGGGAGTGGGGGGTGGGGCTGGGGGGGCGTTAGTCATGACGAGTGTGTGATTAACCCCTTCGAAGCCCCGCACACCGGGCTCATTGCCAGCCAATCCGCGCGCGTGTACTTGTCGCACAGTTTCCACGTGGCAGCCACTTTTTTAAATCGACAAGCGGTGTCGAGTTGAGAAATAAACATTGTTTACGATTCAGAGAGAAAACAACGCTATGGTAAACACGTGTGCGTGGAGTGTGTGTAGATTGGACAACCGATATCACGTGTGATCGTCGTGTGAAAGAGTTTATGACTGCAGTTTTCAACACCTCAGTAAAGTACTGTTTGTCTCAGATTCGGCTGTGGGCGAGAGGTTAATTGCGAAGGGTTATGCGATACAGTGGGAACGTTGTTCATAGAACAGGCCAGTTAGGTGTTGTAATGCGATGTATTTTGGTCTTAATTTATTCATAACTTGGACACGTCATATTGGCAACGGAAGGGATAAACAAGGGCTCGTCCTAAAAATAATGTATGTGTTAGAGCACGTGGGAGCCCTTAACGACAAGGAGGTGTGCATGCCATAGGAATAATTGGTAGGTATGCGTGCCTCGAATGCAATAAGTACTGGTTTTTACGCATGTCGTTCATGCGAAAAATACGCTGCGTGCTGTGGGAGCCATCGCTGTCTCTTCATAATTCAAGATGATATTTCTCATGCCAACATTTGTTGTTGAAACCAGAAAGTCTGTGCTAACTCTCTCACTCAAGTATGATTAGACAATGGTGAAAAGATCCCATGTTTCCGGTGTGCGCTCCATTGTGTCTCTCCGAGCATCTACGACCACGCGATGTAGAAACCTTAGGTAAAACCACACACAGGACTCAACTAAGTGGACCCATTAAGGAGCATTTTGGTCGCACCGAACGCTTTTTTCGTCACCCGAATTTCATTTCTGAGAGCTATTGTATAATTCCTGGTGGACTTAAACGAGTGTCAAATGCTTGAAAAGAACCCCAGACCGAGAGATGGAAAGCGAATATAGACATGTGGCTTTGCGTGTAAAAATCTCAATAGCATTGCTTTGGGACAAAATAGCAATCCCTGAAAGACCTCGGAAAGCAATGACTTTGTGGCTTTGGCTAAAGATGGAGCTTTCCATTCCATTCTTGTTACGAAGAAAACACAACTTTTTCCTCCACGAAACTAGCCGATGTTTTTGCTTTTGGGCGAAGAATTGGTTGATGCTTCAGTTCGGATGTATTGGATGAAACTTTTCTAAATCTCTTTGTCGTCGGCAACGGTTGATCATCTTCAGATAGCAGCCTGATAGTGTGCTGGCTGTTGATGGTCCTTTCACTTGTCCTGATTGTAGTTCATTCTGGAAGCAACCATCTCTGGGACACGTTTTTCTCCTCACAGGTGACCTGGAGCTGGTGAGCGGACTGAACACGCACTGCGCCAGCGTGGTGTGCACCGAGGCGGCCTCGCTGTACGTGCTGGACCAGAGGAACTACGACCGACTGCTGGAAAAGCGTAACCCCCAGGCCCTGTCCGTCATGCGCACCATCGTCCACACCAAGCTTTCCTTGCACTTCACCCGCATTCAGGTAGCTGTCCAGTGTCTCTCATATCCACCTCATCCTCATATAGGTAAATTTCTAGTGCCATCCTCGTATCCACGTTATCATCATACAGGTAGATGTCCAGTGCCTCTTTCGTATCCTCGTTATCTACACATAGGTAGCTGTCCAGCGCCTTTTTCGTATCCTCGTTGTCTACACATAGGTAGCCCTCTAGTGCCTCTTACGTATCCACGTTATCCACACATAGGTAGCTGTAAGTGCCTCTCTCGCATATACACCAGCTACATACAGGTAGTTGTCTATCTCTTGTCTCTCGCATCTACTTAATCCGCACACAGATTGCTGTCTTTTGTCTGTTGTGTATCCTTTTCGCCCACGAACTGGTTCCTGTCTCTTGCGTCCTTACATACTTTGAAATGCGTGTGTGAGCTTCTTTCTCCTCATTACATAAGAGTCCTGCACATAGCATGTGTAGTGCGTGCATCAGACGCCTGCTTTGTGAGAATTCAGACAAGAGCTTTCTTCGATACGTGAGAGTGCCTTATTTTCTTCTTCACAAGCATCCACGGAGGCTGTTTTATGTACGAAAAGGAAAGCGTTCCCAAGGATCAAAATGATGTGTTTACTTCAACAGCAAAGCTCGTCTTTATAGTTACCACATTATTCAAAGTCTCGGACTGTACAGAACCTCTGTCGGACATTATAGTTAGTGTCATACTCCCCACATTCCACGGCAGCCGCAGTTTTGCAGGTCTTGTTCTTTGGGTTTCCATAGAACACTGCGTCACTTTTGTTCCTCTGATAATCAAGACACTCAATCAGGAAGATCCAAGGGCATGCTATTTCTGATCATGTAGCAATTGGGTTTCTGCTGTTTGGTACCATTGTGGATACGCGCTTCCAATAAATTTCGACCATAGGAGTTTTGGCTTCGGACAGGGCGTTAACAGCCACTGCCACAATTCGTGGGTGTTTGTTGTCACGTCCGACGAAGACGTAAGTGTTATAGAAGATGTGTGCGGAGCGCAAAGTCGGAAGTACAACAACGTCTGCAAACTGGGCACATAACCACTGTGGGAGGGTTTTGTACTCTTTCCTTTGGGAGAGACAGTTCTCATTCAGGCCGCAGGGGTATCAGCTTGGAAAGGGCAGACTCCTCTCTATTGCGCTATGCCCTGCAGTCTGAAGCAGGGCTGTCCACAATTATACAATGATACCATACTTATATCAGTTGCATGTCACATATGATCTCGTTGTATCATTTGGAGTTACTGATGCCAGAATGACCGCGTTTTCAACTTCTCTCTTTCTCCAACACTGTCCACCAGGAGTCTCGGCTTCCACTGCTGCGCTACATTCTGTACACGCTGGACGAGGGCGAGAAGAAGAAAGCGGCGGTTTTAGGGCAGGGCAAACTTGCCCCGTCCACCGACAAGGACGCCAAACCCGCCCCGGTCCTCTGGCAAGCAGACAACATGCACCGCGGGCCTCTCATCGACCTCAATGGCCCGGGCAGTGTCTTCCACATGATACGCTTGCGCGAGAAGGAGCGCAAGAAGCAGCTGGCGCAGCAGGCCAAGCCCAAACCCCACTTCCGGTTCGGCTTGCGTCCCGCCGGAAGTCACCACGGTCCGGCTTTGCCGCCGGCACCACCAAGACCGAGCATCAACGTGACGGCCTTCCACAGCGACGACGAAGGGGAGGGAGAGAGGGGGGCGGACCTGGTGGGGGGCACTCCGCGAATCGTCCAACAGGCGTCCAGCCTCGTGCAGACCAAGCAGCGCCCCAAGAGCGCCTCGGACGCCGGGGACGCCACGCAGGCCTTCCACCACGGCGACTTCCAGTCCGGCAGCGACAGCGAGGAGGACTGCCTGGACTGGGCCACCAGCGACTACGTGCTCTCTCGCCTCGAGGACCGCATCCAGAAGTGGCACAGCCGCTTCGAGGAGCAGCCCGCCACCAGCGCCTCCAACGGCAACAGCGCTACGGCCAGCGCCTTCGACCTCAGCCTCCAGACCAGCGTCATCAACGGCGCCACCACCAACGGCAACACCGCCTCTCGCTCCACGTCCCCTTCCCGCACCATCAAGCTGCACCGCTACCAGATGGTGGTGAGTAGACCTGAGTAAAGCTGGTTAGCGGCTGAGTCAGTCTGAAGAACGCCACGGCTGCAAGACATTTGTGGCACTTGCTTGCCTATCCCTTTCGGTCTCAACTTCATGGGTCTTGGAAAGATTAGAACCAGGACTAGTATTAGTTTGTTGATGCTTCTACAAGTAACTGCAATTATAAAGTGTGTTTGTATATTGGTATTAAACTAGTGCAGTGATTGCCCATTGGTACCCATGAGCGTGTTCTTGTTTGACGTGTGTGTGGATTCTTCAGTGAGCGAGCGAGCGAGTCAATAATTGAGTGAGTGAGTGAATGCGCGTGTGCGTGAGTGGGTAAGTGAGTGAAAGTAAGCTAGAAAGCAAGCAAGCACTCGTGCGCCCGTGTGTGTGAGTGTGTGTGAGTGTGTGTGAGTGTGTGTGAGTGTGAGTGTATGTGTGTGTGTATGTGTGTGTGTGCGTGCGTGCGTGCGTGCGTGCGCGTGTGTGTGTGTGTGTGCATGTGCGCATGCGAGCATGTGGTGATGTTAATTAAAACATCTATGACTGTGTGTCCACAGACGGAGGACAAGAGGCCCAGGCCAGGCAACAAGGTGTACATGAGGCTGAGGCCTCGTGCCCCCAACGTCAACTTCCTGGAGCTCTTGGAGCAGGAGCACCAGCTGTCCGGGGATCCCTCCCCCTCCCTCCGGGGCCAGGGCAGCAACCTCATCTCTCGTGGCAGGTCAGCAGCACCACTCCGTCCCCACCCATACGTCTCCCAGTGCTCATTCCCCACTCCACACACACATACACACCCTACTTCCTCATCTCCCACTCTCCCACCTCATCATCATCTCATCTCATTCCCTTGGCCGCTCTGGCCGTCGGGGGGACATGAGGGACGACGACACGGAGATCCTCCGCCATTCAGGTCTGTTGGTGGCTGTTTTGAGCTGCTCTTTCATGGGTAGAGCTGCTCAAAACAGCCACCAACAGAAATAAACCCTCGTAACCCTCCCTTTTCTGCTACCTCATCACCCACTTCTGAAGCTTTACCACTTCCACTACCCTTCCCTTACCACTATCCTTCTACTCTTC
This sequence comes from Theodoxus fluviatilis, assembly GCA_034096865.1. Lineage (NCBI taxonomy): Eukaryota > Metazoa > Mollusca > Gastropoda > Cycloneritida > Neritidae > Theodoxus > Theodoxus fluviatilis. The sequence goes on along the minus strand of JAWQFJ010013729.1, from coordinate 25,226 downwards.
CTTCCGATTTTCTTGTTTCCTACTGTCTTCTGTAACTTCGTATCTCCTTTTGAACAGTTTACAGCCTCAGGACCATCTTCTCTCAATCTTTACTCATTGAAGTCGCTTTGTATGTCAAATCGCGATGGAAATGGTCATCGGCCTTGGTGTTGCATCGCTAGAAGTCTCGATATGTCACAACCAAATTTACTTGTGTAGCCACGGAATAGAAAATGTGTTCGACTGTAGCGACTTGTAGCGATGCGATGCCAGTGTTGACCATATCCATCGCGAGGTTTCTAACGATGCGGCTTCACAACTTTCATCTCCCTTCTCTGTTACTTTCACTCTTACGCCTGTCTTTCAACATCTCTCATCCATGTTGTCCAAGGGGTCTGTCTACCTATCTGGAGGTGGCCCGGCTTCCCTGTGGGCATCACGAACTCCCATTCCACGTCTATGCTTTTGCACTGTGGAGAGTGCAGGCAACTTATTCTGCATGCAATCATGTTTGTCAGTACACCATTAAAATTGCACTATGTTATGCACTGCCCGACGCATCGCATCGGCGTCTACCTATCTCATAACGTGGATTAAGTAAGCCACTCTGTGGGAGATTCACGCCATTGAATGTGCTCATCACAGCGTTCTTTGTTGCATTAAATGCTTGGGTTTTGCTAAAGATTTTTCACGTTTGATTTGGTGTGATTAATAAGTGCTATTATTGTTTTAATTCACCCTGCCTTGGTTTGCTGTGGTTATTTAATAACAAGGACCAGCAGGACCTCCCTGAGCCCAGTCATAAAATATTCAATGAATCTCATAATAGGATATAAGCATATCTGGAGAACCAAACATGTGACGCACACATGGTGCGTTTTCTTAGTGAAGTTTCCTCTTATAATACGTCTTTCAATAAATAAGACAGTGTCCTCTTACAATACGTCTTTCAATAAATAAGACAGTTTCCTCTTACAATACGTCTTTCAATAAATAAGACACTTTCCTCTTATAATACGTCTTTCAATAAATAAGACACTTTCCTCTCATAATACGTCTTTTAATAAATAGCACAGTTTCCTCTTATAATATGTCTTTCCATAAATAAGACAGCACTGCTTTCCAGCAGATTGTCGTATTCAAATCGTAGATAAGAATGAAAACTTCTCGCTATCACTCGTAAACGAGTGTACACCGACCGACGTCCTACTTACCAGGAAAGTATACCCACAAATCAGTACTGTGGATGAATACATGTATTTGGAGTGATGGCTGTTCTGTAGCCCACCACAGGGAATCACCATAAGATTGGTAGAAATTTTGGCGATGGAACCCGTGCGATCCGCTCTGGTATCCAAGCAGACTTTCCCCCTGCAGATTCCCAGACTTTCCCCCTGCAGATTCCCAGACTTTCCCCCTGCAGATTCCCAGACTTTCCCCCTGCAGATTCCCAGACTTTCCCCCTGCAGATTCCCAGACTTTCCCCCTGCAGATTCCCAACGTAAACAACTCCCGCAATATAGCGGCCGCTTGGGACGCCTTGCAGGGCGATAACAACAACTACTCAATCAAAACTGATGCAGTTCTCTGGACTGGGCTCTTGGAGACGCTGTTCCGCTGTTTTTCATCTTGTTTGTTTGTTTGTTTGTTTGTTTGTTTGACCTGCCTGGTGCCGGACTTTTCTAGCAGCGGTCGCTGTTTCACGTATGATCCGCAATCTAACGAACTCGCCGAGGTGGATCGATGGGAAGGTGTGTTTGCTTTTTACTCTTTTTGCTTCTCTCTTCTTTGTTGTCATGTTTTCTACATTAACGCATGCTCATTTAGTTCCTAATTCTTTGAAACATTAAAAGAATGTTTATACATGTTTCGAGTTGCACATTTTTGGAAGTGATATGTTTTGTTCCGTTATTACGACTAAACAAAGCGATGGACGAGGAGAAGGAGGAGGAGGAGGAGGAGGAGGAGGAGGAGGAGGAGGAGGAGGAGGAGGAGGAGGAGGAGGAGGAGGAGGAGGAGGAGGGAGGAGGAAGGAGGAGGAAGGAGACAGAGGAGGGAGGAGGAAGAAGGAGGAGGAGGGAGGAGGAAGAGGGAGGAGGAGGAGGGAGGAGGAGGAGGAGGAGGAGGAGGAGGAAGAGGAGGAGGAGGAGGAGGAGGAGGAGGAGGAGGAGGAGGAGGAGGAGGAGGAGGAGGAGGAGGAGGAGGAGGAGGAGGAGGAGGAGGAAGAAGAGGAGGGGGAGGAGGAGGAGGACGGGGGGAGGGGAGGAGGAGGAGGGAGGAGGAGGAGGAGGGGGGAGGAGGAGGAGAAGGGAGACATGTAGACAGGTAGTCAGGGAAACAAGGAGACAGGGACAGGGACAACCAGAGAGACACAGAGAGACACACACAGAAAGAGAGAGAGAGAGAGAGAGAGAGAGAGAGAGAGAGAGACAGAGAGAGAGAGAGACAGAGACAGAGACAGAGACAGAGAGAGAGAGAGTGACATACACTCCCACACAGACACACACACACACACACACACACACACACACAAAGAGACAGAGAGAGAGAGAGAGAGAGAGAGAGAGACAGACAGACAGACAGACAGACAGACAGACAGACAGACAGACAGACAGACAGACAGACAAACAGACACAGAAACATAGAGAGAGACAGAGATAGGAGGCAGGGAGAAGAAGAGAGAAACAGAAATAGACGAGAGAGAGAGAGAGAGAAACAGAGAGAGAGAGAGAGAGGAGAGAAACAGAGAAAGGGAGAGAATGAGAAGGGAGAGAGAATGAGAAATGGAGAGAGCATGAGGAAGGAAGAGAGAGAAAGGGGGGAGGGCAGGGAGAAAGAGAGAGAAGCAGAAAGACAGAGTAGGGGAGAGAGAGAGAAAGAGAGAGAGAAACAAAGAGAGAGAGAGAGAGAGAGAGAGAATGTGAGAGAAACAGACAGACAGACAGATAAATGCACGGACGGGCGGGTGGCCGGGCGGACGGACGAACGGACAAGCAGGTGGACTGACAGACAGATTGACATTGGATGGGTGTGTGTTGATGGATGAGATTTCGGGACGAGATGGGTGGAGAGAGAAGCGGAGAAAGTGTTTTCAAAGTTCATGAACATTCGTGAAGTAGTCGCTCAATCAGGAAGAGTAGATTCTAAAACTTCATGATGCATATCACCAAATGAGACCCAGGAACTGGATTTGTATTTAAAAAGGCCTACAAGACCTTTCCACGAATATTTCACCTGAGGAGCCTACACCATCCAAAGGAATGTACCGAGTGACCTTTCGTTGATGATGTCACATTGCGTCTTTCAGACCGAAAGGGCTGCCTCCACTCAGCCAATCGCCGACCGCACACGTCGCCATCCAGTAGATTCACCTTCCGTGTCGTCAGGGTAAGTCAGCGCAGGGCAGTCGCCTCTCGCTTGCTGCATGGCTTGGAGGTTCTTCAGAACAAGGACCGTATGCATGACTCGAGACAACAGCATTTAGGCTGGGCCATGCCCGTATGCATGACTCGAAACAACAGCATTTAGGCTGGGCCATGCCCGTATGCATGACTCGAGACAACTGCATTTAGGCTGGGCCATGCTCATATGCATAACTCGAGACAACAGCATTTAAGCTATGTCATGCCCGTATGCATGACTCGAGACAACAGCATTTAGGCTGGGCCATGCCGGTATGCATGACTCGAGACAACAGCACTTAGGCTGGGCCATGCCGGTATGCATGACTCGAAACAACAGCATTTAGGCTGGGCCATGCCGGTATGCATGACTCGAGACAACAGCATTTAGGCTGGGCCATGCCCGTATGCATGACTCGAGACAACTGCATTTAGGCTGGGCCATGCCCGTATGCATAACTCGAGACAACAGCATTTAGGCTGGGCCATGCCCGTATGCATGACTCGAGACAACAGCATTTAGGCTGGGCCATGTTCTAGGGCCGGCGTACTGCAGCACGGACCAAGACCGCGCCATAGAGACAATTTGACTTTGTCTCAGTTTTCGCAGTTCTAGGCACAGACGTCGAAAGTGTTGCAAAGACGACGATTTCCAGTGGCTTGTGTTGTGGCTGTATCTGCAAAGGTAGCAGTTTTCTGCACTGTTGCAGAGTAATAGCCTTTTTACGTTACTTTCCACAAATCTAATTTATATTGTTGTTGTTGTCGTTGAAAATATTGGTCTTTTTTAATCAAAATGATTTCATGCAATTATTCTGAGACGATACTTATACTTTTTAAGATCCATGTCAAATCAGGTCATAATCTTAACAATTATCAACTTTCCTTCCTCATCTTCGTTAGATTTCACAATATTACACTCTTTTCATTCAAATATTCTCCGCAATTAGGGCTCACTCATTTTATAAATCGATGTCTAGAAAATGAATCGATCAACAACAACAACAACAACAACAACAACAACAAAATGGCTGCCGATTTCCGAGTATGCTACAGTGAATCGGGGAGCATACCGTAATATTTCCGCAGCTGTGCAGATAATGGCTGCTGTGCAGTTGACGGCTGTTGTGCAGATAGTGCCACAACAGACATGACTTGAATAGGACATATTCGGGGGTTCATTATTTTCTACGTCTGTGGCAATCACTGATCTAAGTGATGATTATAATTTTGGTGTTCATCCATGTGTACAGTTTGCAGATTTTCACGATTGTCACAATGAGCACACGGGTTGAAAAGAGGAGTGTACTCTAGTTGCTCTGTTTCTTTTGTCGTTCTTCAGTCCACGTCATGAAAAGCACGGTCAGCATGTATAGTTTTCGAAGTATGTGGTCGTAGGCAAGTCTTCACGTATTCTCTGGGCGTAATGTTGTTTTGAATCACGCATACGGTCCCAGGTGGTATTGTGTAACTGCCTGTGTTGTAGCATAAGTCGACCTCTCACGAATGAAAACTACACACAGGAACCAGTTTTCTTCAAAAAGTATGGCTCGCACATCAACATGCCACAATGTCAAATCGTGTTAAAAGGGTTTGCCACTAGGGCACAACAGTGTTGCATGTGCAGAATCGATATACTCATATTTGTGTTTTTATTGCATTGCACCCATGTTTTTGATGAACGAAAACTGGTTTACCCGCTAGTTGACAGTGAAGAGAATGGACTTTTCCCCCGATGGTTGCTGGGTGACCAGAACAGTTCGTGTACCTGGTCGCTCACCTTCGTTCAATTTACCAATGCCAGAGTATTTTTTTGGTCCTGGTCTGTATCAATTGATGAAGTCGAATATTTTCTCTTGGCCTTTAACTTCCAGGGTTTTGGGGTGTTGTTGTTTGTCTTGTTGTTTTTGTGGTTTTTTGGGGAGGGGGCATCCAGATGGCACCCACATGACTCTCTGAGCTGGTCCTCGCGTTTCAGGTATGCAAGATTATTCTGGTGTGCTACAGATAATATAAATGTGTTTCCTCTTGTGTGCATCAAAATGAAGCGAGATTTGATGCAAACTTAATACTCTGTACTTTACACTTGCTTTTCTTTGTCTTCGGCAGACGAAGGTCAGACGGAAGTACTCGCTGGAGGAATACGAGGCTCTGAAGGAGGAACTGCGCAGGCGCCAGAAGGAATACCAGTCCTTCCTTCCGCTCAGACCCACTAGGTCTGCTTTCTAGAAGCTCTGCGTCAGGAGAGACCCAGAAATCCGCACACCATGTGAGGAAGAGAGCTGTGTCGTGCTCAAAAGTGTGATCCGAACTCGGAGGTCGCATCGGAAACAAACTTCCATTTCAAATTTTTGTGTGGATACGATCAAGACTTTTCAACGACACAACTGGACACAGCAAGGAACATGCTATAATATACACATAGCTCTAGTGTGTTCATGTGGGAGGTCAGAACTGGAAGCTCACACAAAAAATTCGCCTCCGTTTCAAAGCTTCGTGTGCACACGATCAGGACATTACAGGTTATCAAGTGAACATCACGAGAAACACACCTGGAGAAGATGACAAGAGCCTAATAATTATTTGGGATGAAGTTTTGATAATGTCTTACACAGACATGTGGAAAAGAATTTCGTGAGAGCATCCGAGTGAGATTCGGTGGTTATACCCAGCAAACTGGCGTCTGATGGAGTCTTCGATTGCCAAGTTTGGGAATGTGAGATAAAGACAACGCGCCGAGCTACTCTGTTAGTGCAACAGATGCAAACCTGGGGAAAGTTTTCTGAACAAGGTGCTATATCCACTAAAATGTGTAGCGAGTTTGCGTGGACATCGTACAGCACAACCAAGTCAAGTGATTTCTGTGAGGGAAAATGGTATGTATACAAGCCGAAATTGAAAAGTTTTAGTTTTTTTCTGTGTTTGATATCAAGTTGTTCCTGGGGTACATGTTAGAACCAGTGTGTCGCCATTGTTGAGATGGTGGCGTTAAATATCTCCTGATATTACTTTTCAGTAAAACCAGTTTAGGAGAAAAGTCGACTTTTGAATATCACATGAAGATATTACTAACGTGTACGCTGTGCTAATACATACTCATACTATCATCGAACACGGGTGCTTACAGAGGTTTGCGCACGCACATGCATATACACATAAATGCATGTATTCACACACATGAATGCGCACGCACACACACACATGGACACGCGCTCATGTTATAAGCATGCGCTTACACCCCACACACATGCCCTCAAGGGCAAACTGCATTGTGACAGCGGAGGAGGGGCTGTTTCAGTCACTTGGACGTTGCACCCGTCCTGAAGGAGGAACCTCCTGTCGCCGCATTCTAGTTCACTAGAGACTTCGCCTACCGGCGAAAGTATCACTAGCCCAGTTGACATCACGTGATGGAAGGTTTTCGTCCAATTTATGCAAATGGAGGTCACTCGAGAAGCTTGTGCGATAGCCGATCTGCTCCCTGACATACGCCGTTAAAGTAGGTCTAAGAATATTTCGCACACAACTCATAACTTACTCTTGTTGAGGCAATAAACAAGCGTTTATTCGATAAAATAAAATGTTTGCGTTGAAATGGAAACAAGTTTTGACCTGAATGATTTCTGTAAAAAGTGGAGAGAGAAATAATATCAGAACGAACTTATTTTGGGGGCAATGCTGTAACGCGAAGGGTCAAGTCTATTACGCATTCATTGCGAACTGTGTCAGTCAATACTGACTCGGGTTCACAGAATGATGTCGCCGTGGCTCTTTTAGTTTGGATTGTGTGTGCTTTTTTGCAAAGAACTCCGTCCAGAACCCTGAAGGAGGTTCAGGAGAATAGATCTGGGAACAGGAATATAATTGCCAAGGATTTGTATCTCAATGAGAACTTTTCAAAGATATTGCAATTATATGGATTTCAGTTCTTCGACTGAATTTAGACATCCCGTTATGGGATTTCAGCAGAGAATAAAAAGTCTCGAAACTATATATACGATTTGTGGTAGTGAATCAGATTAGGGTTACGGATGGGACAGTGCTCTTCATTTACTTTTCATATGAACAGGTATTTTGTTAATTGCGTCTTTACAGCATCCATCCCGTTTACCTGGATTTGCACGAGGCCAAAGTGAACAAGCTTTATGTAATGCAGTTTACAACTATGTTGCCTGTTGTAATGGTCTCTAAGTGGAAATAGCTTCATTATACAATGAGACAACATATTCCATCGGGTTTACGTTTGGACTATCTTTCTGTCTTTAAAAATTAATGTCTGTGATAGATATCTTTCCTGAATGTAGATGTGATTTCGTCCCGTACCTCACAATAAGCACTTACCTGTTCATAGAACAATAAAGACATTAACAATAATGTGTCCTTTCCATATGTTTACGCAATGACTACATTACAACAAATCCATATTCATCCTTATAACTAGAGTATTTCACTACCACCTTTCTGTTTGAACAATACAAGATTAAACAGAAGCACCACCAAGCGACAACAAGCAGCAGCAGCAGCAGCAAGAATCAATCAGCAAAGCAGCAAACGGCACAAGCACCAGTAACAGCTCCGAGGCACTCGAAGGAGCAGCAGCAGCATCACCAGCAGCACGAGTAACACCCACATTGTGAGCAGACAACAGAGGCGGCTTTCACAGAAACAGTCTTAACGCGCCAAACGCGATCCTCTCAGGGGACCGAAAGCGCGTTTCCTTTCGAAAATATTTAACAACGTTCAGAGACGAACGCTCGCGGCGAGCGCCTGCGTGGACAGGTTCAACCAGAAGAAAAGCTTTGGGCTTCGCGAGCGCTCGCTGTGGGCGCTCATCTCTAACCTTTTTTCATCTTTCGAAACGAAACGCGCCTCTAGTCCCTCGCGAGGATTGCGTATGCTGCTTCTGAGAAACCCACCTTTGAACTCCACGGAGTCGGTGGCAGAAACGTCCACTACATCCCACTCCACATAATCTGTTAGTGTTCGTCTGATCTCCTCGTGTTGTAGACTGGACTTCCCCATCCTTTTCAGGCAATTCAGCAGGCAGCTGCCCTGAACTAGAAGTGAACCAGACATGGCCACGGGGCAATCCATGGTGGACTTCCAAAATATTTCAAGACCATGCACACAAAAAGATGTCTCTTTCATAGAACGGAGGTCAATCAGCCCTTGTAGACTATTTAAGGGTATTAATCACGATACATTAGAATGCGTCAGAAAAAGAGCAGGTCAAGTCTGGATTTTCCTAGTTGTTCGCTTCTTGTGAAACACGTTGGGAGACGCGGTGGGTCAATTCTTACCACCAACCCACAGAGGGAACTGTGTCCTAGGGCTTTGTATTGCAATAGATGTGACGACTAACCCCCACTGCGTGTGGGACAGAAAATGTATAGCATGACGATCACTAGGGCAACCTAAGTTTCAATCCAGTTTCTTGTGCAGGCAGAGGTACGACATCAAAGAAAGACTCCCAGCTGCGCAATAATTGCAAAGGCTGCCCACTATGATGATAAGAAAACACACGAGTCATTCTGCCATTCTTTCTGAGTTAACTTGACGTAAAAGCTTCCAGAGACGGGCCCCAGTAGTGGACTTGTCCAAGGAGAGGGGTGTGGGAGAGACAGCCAAGCTGGCAGGCCACACAAGCTGGCGGGCCACACAAGCTGGCAGGCCACACAAGCTGGACTTGTCTGAGGAGAGAGGTGTGGGAGAGACAGCCAAGCTGGCGGGCCACACAAGCTGGCAGGCCACACAAGCTGGACTTGTCTGAGGAGAGAGGTGTGGGAGAGACAGCCAAGCTGGCGGGCCACACAAGCTGGCAGGCCACACAAGCTGGACTTGTCTGAGGAGAGAGGTGTGGGAGAGACAGCCAAGCTGGCGGGCCACACAAGCTGGACTTGTCTGAGGAGAGAGGTGTGGGAGAGACAGCCAAGCTGGCGGGCCACACAAGCTGGCAGGCCACACAAGCTGGACTTGTCTGAGGAGAGAGGTGTGGGAGAGACAGCCAAGCTGGCGGGCCACACAAGCTGGCAGGCCACACAAGCTTGAGGGCGAGAGCATCTGATTAGCAAGCGTTCCTTGATCGGTTAATCCGTGGTGAATTCGCAGTGATTCACACACAGCAGGACAAAAGAATCTAAAGATTCGGCCAAAAAAACTTCGTAAAAACGCAGTCAATCAGATGCCATGGCCTGCCAGCTTGTGTGGCCCGCCAGCTTGGCTGTCTTTCTCACACCTCTCTCCTCAGACAAGTCCAGCTTATATGGCCCGCCAGCTTGTGTGGCCCGCCAGCTTGTGTGGCCCGCCAGCTTGGCTGTCTTTCTCACACCTCTCTCCTCAGACAAGTCCAGCTTGTGTGGCCCGCCAGCTTGTGTGGCCCGCCAGCTTGTGTGGCCCGCCAGCTTGTGTGGCCCGCCAGCTTGGCTTTCTCACACCTCAGACAAGTCCAGCTTGTGTGGCCCGCCAGCTTGTGTGGCCCGCCAGCTTGGCTGTCTTTCTCACACCTCTCTCCTCAGACAAGTCCAGCTTGTGTGGCCCGCCAGCTTGTGTGGCCCGCCAGCTTGTGTGGCCCGCCCGCTTGGCTGTCTTTCTCACACCTCTCTCCTCAGACAAGTCCAGCTTGTGTGGCCCGCCAGCTTGTGTGGCCCGCCAGCTTGTGTGGCTCGCCAGCTTGTGTGGCTCGCCAGCTTGTGTGGCCCGCCAGCTTGGCTGTCTTTCTCACATCTCTCTCCTCAGACAAGTCCAGCTTGTGTTGCCCGCCAGCTTGTGTGGCCCGCCCGCTTGGCTGTCTTTCTCACACCTATCTCCTCAGACAAGTCCAGCTTGTGTGGCCCGCCAGCTTGTGTGGCCCGCCAGCTTGTGTGGCCCGCCAGCTTGTGTGGCCCGCCCGCTTGGCTGTCTTTCTCACACCTCTCTCCTCAGACAAGTCCATCTTGTGTGGCCCGCCAGCTTGTGTGGCCCGCCCGCTTGTGTGGCTCGCCAGCTTGTGTGGCCCGCCAGCTTGGCTGTCTTTCTCACATCTCTCTCCTGAGACAAGTCCAGCTTGTGTTGCCCGCCAGCTTGTGTGGCCCGCCCGCTTGGCTGTCTTTCTCACACCTCTCTCCTCAGACAAGTCCAGCTTGTGTGGCCCGCCAGCTTGTGTGGCCCGCCAGCTTGTGTGGCCCGCCAGCTTGTGTGGCCCGCCCGCTTGGCTGTCTTTCTCACACCTCTCTCCTCAGACAAGTCCATCTTGTGTGGCCCGCCAGCTTGTGTGGCCCGCCCGCTTGGGTGTCTTTCTCACACCTCCCTCCTCAGACAAGTCCAGTAGTGTGACCCGCTTCTGGAAGCTTTTCCGACTTTAATAGTTTTGGGGCTCGTAAACTGGGAACGTACAGAATCCAGTAACTTTTATTTTGTGTTTATTTGTGACGAAGATCGTCCGAAGAGGGAGGTACTGGAGTTCCTAAGGAAATAAAAAACTTGTGGTTACAGTAACCCCACCGACCATGTTTCCCCTGCTGACCCTGAACTTTTTCCGACTGTGAAAAGATAGAAAAGAAAAGAAACGAATAGAAGAAGAAATCGGTGTATACAGCAAACTGCGTGCTGCCTCATCTTTCCTATGAGCACTTTAAAAGTAACTTTTAAAGCGCTTTCAGCAAGAGAAAATTTCTCTCTCTCTCTCTCTCTCTCTCTCTCTCTCTCTCTCTCTCTCACACACACACACACACACACACACACACACACACACACACACACACACACACGCGCGCGCGCGCAGTTTCAATATAATCTCCTGGAAAAACCTATCGACTCTCTTTTTTATGTTGCCTTAACACAACTCCCCCCCACCCTCCCATCCCGCCCCCAACCCCCCCGCCCCTTTTAAATGCTTCTCCCTTCCGTCCATGATATTTCAGCACGAAGTTGTGTCTGAGGAGAAGATGCCCACACAGTTCTAATACCTGGTACACAAAACCTCTATTGAACTGATGTTCCCCTATGACATTTCCCATGCCCTTTGTTTTCATGGGCGTGCTTGCCGGCAAGTCTTCGTTAAATGTATACTTCAGCGTGCCGTCAAAGTATTGACCATACACAGCTGTTCTTTGTACTTAATTGCATTTTTTAAAGTAAAAAACAAATTCCCTTTTTTTCTCCAAAAAATCAACTGCAGCGCAAATGGAGTTTTTCAATACAGTGCATGTATATTTGACGACAGAAAATAAACGAACACGAAGTAGACCTGTCTATTTTTAAAAAAAAGAATGATTATTATAAAGCTATAGGTTTCTCACGAAGATTCCTCCGTTTCCATGAGCCATGATGAGACTACGTATCAGAGTAGTTTGCTTGGCAGACTCCGCGCTAGATCTTGAGATTGTTATAGGATCTCGGAGCCCTCGACAAAGTGCAATCATTGCAAGGAATCTAGCAACTGTGCTCCGGTGGGGAAACTTTTTTTCCTGGACAAAAGTTGCATCAGTACACCGTAGTCTCCACACAATGCAACCGGTTCTCCCGAACGGGACTGGTCTGATGCTTCGGTAAAATCGAAATACACAAGTTTCGCACCGATGAGGTCACGAGCAATTTTCAGAATTCACTCCATTCTGAAAGCTGATCTAATACTGCATCCACTTCGGCTGTTTCAAACCCACCGGTTTACGGTTGTTTGCGACATCTACAGGATGACAGCGTAATTGTGTTTGGGGTGGGGGTGGGGGTGGGGATGGGGGGGGGGGGGGGGGTGGGGGGGGGGATGAGTATGCGTCTGTGACCCCACAAATGGTTTTCCCTTTATTATTACGTAATTATTATTTCCCTTTTCTAGTGTCTGTAGCAGACGACGTTTTGGGCCTGTTCTCGATTTCTAAATCTAATTACCTCCCCTTACTTGGATACGTATGTCGTGACGGGATGGTGACGTGGAAGAAAAAGGAACGGTTCGGAGAGGATTTTGTGCCCGAGCGGATTGGGGTGATCTGCGTTCCGTTGGATGGTGTCTGCATAAACCAGGGAGTTGCGGATTGGAGATGGAGGAGGAGGAAGATGAAGAGGATGAAGCTACTAACGATTCGAGGACCAGAATTTCATCGGCCAAGGACTGAAGGAGTGAATCTGAGATGTGTGTAACGGATCGTGCCTGATGCGCTGGTAGGAACAGTCCTGAGGTAAAAGAATTTGAGAGTCTGAGGAGTAGAGTGATACTACTGCGGAGATGGAGGAGGAAGAAGATGAAGAGGAGGACGAAGACCGATGAGATGACGGAAGTTGAGGTGATTGAAGTTGAGGTTATTCAAGACAGTTGAAGTTGATGTTGAAGTTGAGGTTATTCAAGACAGTTGAAGTTGATGTTGAAGTTGGTTGAAATAAAGAAGATAAGAAAATGGAATCAAGCAAGCGCGGTTGTCCCTCGATCTACTCTCCCTCCTCTTGCTCTCGTCCCCTTTCTGTCGACCATATCTGGTCACAGAAAAATGGCGCTGCGAGCAGGGTCGAACAACCTCAGGACGGCGGGAAGATCCCTCGCGAAGATGGTAACCAGCGATGCTCCCAGGTACATGCGGGCAGCAAGGAGGAGGGTTCCAGCCCATACATGACCAGGTCACCTCAATCGTTTGAAGCTGGCTCACAACAAGGCGGGGAAGCGTCAGGCATGGGCTGCCGCTCAACGAAAACAGCAGTTTGGTGTGTACCAGTGAAGATGACGGTGGCAGTCAACAAGACATATCTGGCAAAGGTGAGCGCGACCGTTCAAAAGGTAACTCCCCTACTCCACCGCCCAGCGATTTTGTCCCCCCTGATGATGAACTGAAGGAGAAGATCAGTAAACCGGTGGAGTTTTACTTTTCGGATGCGAACATATTGAAGGACGCGTTCCTCCTCAAACAGGTTCGGAGGAATAAGATGGGATACGTGAGCATCAATCTGATAACGTCTTTCAAGAAAGTGAAATCGTTGACTACGGATTACCTTGTGTGTGCGTACTGTCTGCGTGAGTTTGACAATCTGGAAGTGAAAGAGGAGGGCACGAAAGTTCGTCGCAAGAACCCTCTTCCCCAATTACGATGAGACCACTTCATCTCGTACGATCGTCGCTTTTGGTATCCCCACCGAAAAAAACTGCCACCAAGTAGTGCATTCCATTCGGTTCTTTGAATCCTGATTTTCTGCTGTTGGACTTTTATGATGTGTCTTGTATGATTTTCTTTTCATCATGCATTGTTGTGGTCTGACTTTTTGAGGTCATGTTTGCATTGCCTGGGATGGATGTGTCTCAGTAACCAATGATGGTTGAGTAACTTTGTAGTTGAGGATTGTTCGCTTGATGTGTCTTGTATGTCAACAATTGGGTTTGCCCCCCTGAACAAGAGTGATTACAGATGATGTTCTGTCCGGTTACTAATTCTTTTACTAGACAAACTGTCAGAAAGGATGTTGTCTTAGTGATTGTGGTCTAAAAAACCTGGTAACCTGCAAGCAGTCATTTGAGAGTTGCAGAATAGTGGTTCTGTGGATGTGACATAGTAATTCTGAAGATAACTTACTGGCGCCTTAATTGGACAGTATGTGTATCAGTAGCATAACGCTCAGGAATACTGTTTGTCGAATTAGATGGGGTGTGGTTCCCCAGGGTTGATGGAGTAATTTCGTTGATTTTCGTGCTCATGAGTGCATTTTAAGGATGTTCATGTTGCATGGAAGGCTTAAATGCCAGCGAAGATTTGCTCGGGTGTTTTCAGAAGATCAGTGGTATCTGCTCTGAATTCTAATGGGATTTCAAAGTGTTTACGTGGCAATATTGGTGGCGTTTGTAGGACATGTTATTTTTGTGTATATTTGTACAAATTTGCTTTCTTTTGACCACTTCATGGTTCAAATTTTTTTTTTATCTGCTGACGGATTGGTCACTCAAACTTCATTTTTGCGAATGATTTTTTGTGTGTGCTAATTTTATGGAGACCATAAATTCTGGCGGGGAAGATGTGTGACCCCACAAATGGTTTTCCCTTTATTATTACGTAATTATTATTTCCCTTTTCTAGTGTCTGTAGCAGACGACGTTTTGGGCCTGTTCTCGATTTCTAAATCTAATTACCTCCCCTTACTTGGATACGTATGTCGTGACGGGATGGTGACGTGGAAGAAAAAGGAACGGTTCGGAGAGGATTTTGTGCCCGAGCGGATTGGGGTGATCTGCGTTCCGTTGGATGGTGTCTGCATAAACCAGGGAGTTGCGGATTGGAGATGGAGGAGGAGGAAGATGAAGAGGATGAAGCTACTAACGATTCGAGGACCAGAATTTCATCGGCCAAGGACTGAAGGAGTGAATCTGAGATGTGTGTAACGGATCGTGCCTGATGCGCTGGTAGGAACAGTCCTGAGGTAAAAGAATTTGAGAGTCTGAGGAGGAGAGTGATACTACTGCGGAGATGGAGGAGGAAGAAGATGAAGAGGAGGACGAAGACCGATGAGATGACGGAAGTTGAGGTGATTGAAGTTGAGGTTATTCAAGACAGTTGAAGTTGATGTTGAAGTTGAGGTTATTCAAGACAGTTGAAGTTGATGTTGAAGTTGGTTGAAATAAAGAAGATAAGAAAATGGAATCAAGCAAGCGCGGTTGTCCCTCGATCTACTCTCCCTCCTCTTGCTCTCGTCCCCTTTCTGTCGACCATATCTGGTCACACGTCTAATTGCGTAACACCTTACTTTGTCAATGTCTTAATTTCGCCTTACTTGCAAACGAATCCGTGTAGCTTGTGACGTCACTGTTAATGGAGAAACTTTCATCTACATGTGCAGTGCATTTCCATTGGCTATAAAGGGAATTCCTGTGAAATTATCCGTCTCCTGTAAACTTCGGTCGCTAACATTAATATCCCCACTCTTAACAAGCTGGTTCACCACAGAGGTCCGTTTTCAGTACACACACACACACACACACACACACACACACACACACACACACACACACACACACACACACACACACACACACATTCAAACAAACATGAATACTCGACAACTGCATATGCGTATCGTGATAATTTTGTATCATTTGAAAGGGAATTCATTCTACATTGCGAGACACAATCATTTAAAATTTGCCTAGGGTATGGGATCGACTTTGTCTTCAGTCGAAAATCTGTCCTCTTTTCCGACTGCCTGCCCCTCTATGTGTGTGCGCGCAGTGCATGTGCACGCGTGTGTATTTGAGAGAGAGAGAGAGAGAGAGAGAGAGAGAGAGAGAGAGAGAGAGAGAGAGAGAGAGAGAGAGAGAGAGAGAGAGAGAGAGAGAGAGAGAGAGAGAGAGAGAGAGAGAGAGAGAGAGAGAGAGAGAGAAACAGACAGACAGACAGACAGGAGGGAAGGCAAGCAGGCGGGCAGGCAGACAAGCAGGCAGGCAGACACGTACTGTCGTTACAACTGCATTCTACAGTCCCTTGAAGTTGAAGACTCACGTACACGTGTGCAAGTGTGCAGTGCGACACCGCCATCGT
This sequence comes from Theodoxus fluviatilis, assembly GCA_034096865.1. Lineage (NCBI taxonomy): Eukaryota > Metazoa > Mollusca > Gastropoda > Cycloneritida > Neritidae > Theodoxus > Theodoxus fluviatilis. Next base: position 9,364 of record JAWQFJ010013729.1, on the reverse strand, counting down.
CTAGCTGGTACGATGTACCACCACCAATTAACGGTCAGTGTTGCCTCGTCGATCCTTGGCCTTGACTGATGACTACGGCTGGTAATCACTCTGAGTGTGGTCAAAATCAAATTCTAACCAATATTACGTGAGAAATGCGTTCACTATATGGCTTGTAATGCCAGGCACTTTAGTAGCATGGCATGGAATCGATCGATGTCTACCATTTTTATGACTGACAATGCACTCTGTTCCAGCTGTGTTTATACCTATTTCACAGGGGCATATGCAGAACAGGAAAAAGTAACATCTGTCATCGCATCGCTCACATTATCTTGAACGCATCGAAATATGTGGTTCAGTGCGAGTTGGGCTTTGACAAAACAAACTAGTCGAAACTAAGTTACAGGTGGCCTAAATTTGGTGCTGCTAGAAAGACGTGAAAAATCGACGCCACAAAGGTAAGTGATGATTAATCAAATAATAGATTGTGGAAATGGAGTATTAATGGTTTATTTAGAGCAAAAACATGTGTAACATTCCTAATTGCAGTCGGTTCGACTATACTGTCTTGAACGATGCGAGTGACCTACCGTGTTGTTTACTCTGAGAGTCTCACACTACTCCGCGACAGTATGTATTTGATTATTTACGGATCTAGTGACTTTAAGTGTTCACAGATGAGCTGGTCAACCTGTGCGTTACAAGATACCCACTTAGGGTACCGTTTGTTACAAAATAGCTAAGGGAGAGGAAGTAATAATTATTCGTCACTTCGTGTACTGTACGTCTGTAGTACTGAATGATGAATCATAGTTATTAGCTACTGTATTTGATCAAATGATGTGTGCGCTTGCTCATTGACTTTCTCCATCAAGGTGTACTCGTTCATCGTAAATAGGTGTTTCATGAAAGCACTAATCTCTTACCTGTGTGTTGAAACAGACCCACAGTATTGATCGGGTATAATCTGCTGTTTACACAATGTAACGGAATGATGGACTCCTATGTTGAATGTACGGTACTATACTTACACTGTTTCAGGTACAGTGGGATTGACACAGAAAGCCTGTATCGATTTGAAACAGAGTAAAGGACATCGCTGAAGCACGTGTAGGGCCGATTCCTTGTTTCCAGATAGATTCAAAGATGAACACAGAAACTTCAGCCTCCGCAAGTGATCGCGGGAAACCGCACTCGACATCGGCGTCTGACAATGCGCAGCCCAAGGGAGGCAACTCCACTGGCGATGATGTGTCGTACGTGGACAGTGAAGAGCACTACCAACAGTTTGAATGTGCTTTCGCCCGCGGCTACAGACTGTGTTGGGAGTGGATCTGCTCATGTGGAGGGAGGAAAGACAAACGGAAGAAGTCATGAATCTCCGCAAACAAGGAAAAGGGATGGTCAGCTTTGGTTGACAAGGGAGACATGCAGTCCTTGCATTATTGATTCAGGAAGAGATCACTGTTGTCCCCATGATTCATGGTGTGGAATTGTGGCAAATTCACCAAGAGTTATGCCTACCATGCCTGCAAACAGCATCTATAAAACGAAAGATGTGGCTCTAAATCTTACTCCTGAGGTATTTTTTCATTCCCTACTTTGTATGAGGGCTTGAAAATGGTGGTGAAATATATGTGTTGTGGGATTTTGTTTAGAATAGGATTTGACTCATTGAAAAACTGAGAACAAATATAAGTGTTTGTGTGTGATGCATGCCTTGAGCTATGCAACAGTATATATTGCATTGATTTGTTTTCATGTATACAGAATCCATGAGGGCGTTTGGGTTGCATGCCCATATATGTCCTTGCCCAACTTTGAGAGTGATAATATATGTTTTCTTGTCGAGTTTTGTGTTGCAACCTGCATGTAATTGCAGAGCTGTTTCAAGTTTTGCATCTATGAAGATTTTTGCTGTGTTGTTAGTCTGCCCATGTTCAAACCTACAAGACCAAAGTTGTTTTTATGAGATAGATGTGGACTGATCTACCTCCTCCTGCAGAGGGAAGTTGCTGCTCACAGAGAAGGAACCAATCTGCAAAGGGCATGGTCTCAGCATGACATTTTCTACTTATGTACAGTTTATTATTACATGTACTTTAACCAGAAAGGTAACAGTTTTTATTCAGGGGTTACCTTTTTGGTTATTTTGAGCTATGTAAAAAAATTTTTTAAGGCAGAACAAACTTTTCACCAGTGCAAGAATTATGAAAATGATTATGAACACAGACAACAACAAAAAGTTATGTGCATTTAAAAACCTGTACTGTTGTAACTTTGAGGGGAAGTGCTTGTGAAGTCATCTGGCGACAATCTTTGTTTAGGTGACATGCCCTTTATTGAAGCTCTCTCCCAGCAAACCTATGAATACCAGCCAATCAAATTCACTAGATTGTGAAGCAATGGTATTCCTTATTCCATTCATAATATGTCTGATTAGATTTAACGCGATTATAGAATATGAGGTGTGTAAAAATTCACCTTCTTTTGCTTCTTTTTATAATCAAACACAATGTTATGTAAGTTCATGCTTGCATAGATTTAGAGCTTGAATCACTTAAAAGGACAATCACATATGATGGATATGAGGATGCAGAAGCTAATTTAGTGAAAATATCAAAATTGGGAATGTTACCCAATCTACCTTTGTTATTTCCTGGACATGACATTAGCTAACTAATAACTTATTTTGTGGTGCAAAATGCCATTTGTGACATTTATAACTGCTGCTGCTTCTCTTTCATCAAGTAATCATAACTCTGTCACTTTGTGATAGTCACTTTGCTTCATTTGCTCTGTGATATGAAAAAGTTGCGTTTTTGACAGGTTTATTTAGTTATACTGTTTGAACTGGTTGTGCATGCAACAAGTCTATGGATATAAAGTGTATCTTGAAGTATGGCTGTTGAATTTGAGGTTCTGATAAACTTCTCCTCCTCTATCGGGATGTTGTTTGGACTGATGTGTATTTACAAATAAAAATGGAACAAAATGCAGGCCTCATTTGATACATTGTGCTGTCTGTCTGTCTGTCTGTCTGTCTGTCTGTCTGTCTGTCTGTCTGTCTGTCTGTCTCTGCCTGTCTGTCTGTCTGTCTGTCTGTATGTCTGTCTCTCTGTCTGTCTGTCTGTGTCTCACATTCTCTCTCTCTCTCTCTCTCTCTCTCTCTCTCTCTCTCTCTCTCTCTCTCTCTCTCTCTCTCTCTCTCTCTCTCTGTGTGTGTGTGTGTGTGTGTGTGTGTGTGTGATACAGACAGACAGGCAGAGAAAAAGACTGCAAGAAAGTATAGGGTGAAAAGGGAGAGGGGGAAAAAATCTTAATGAATGAGTTGGAAGACGTAAACCTGTAGAAAACTGAGTCATCTGTGTGTGCTGTTTGAACACTGAAAAGTTCAGTGCCCATTTAATTCCATAAACGTCTCTCAATTTGGATCATAGCTCCATGTCGGTTTCTGTGCTCGCATAACAAGACCGTACCATACTGCACAGCTGACTGTGCCTATATTATCTGCACAAATGTCCATGCACTGAATGAACATCGTCCAGGTCGAAGTCAAGCTTGACAAACAAACAAACAAACGGCACCAGTCTTGCCTTCGTGTGACCGTGCTCTAAGGCAGACACGATCTTGGCTCAGGACGAGCGTTTGCTGTTGCTTGGCCACAAGCATTTACAGGCGTTCACCCTGACCATGTACCTCTATGCCCTCCATGTGATACATGATTCGCCTGCTCCATGATTTCGAGTGTCGATTTCGACCGTTCCACCCCGTTGGTCACGAGGTACGGTAGCTAGATCGTAGGTTTTCATGGACAGACGAAGTTGTACGGTTCTCAAGACAGAGCTTCCAGTGTGTTGCACCCCGAAAACGAGGTAAGCTGTCAAATTTGCCTTACCTATAATTATTGAAAAAGACGAGTAATTTAGCTATTGACACCTTCGTGTTTTGAGTTGCTCGTTGTTTGTCGTATGAGTGTCGCTTGTTTGGAAGTGGCGACTGACGACTGACGTAGACTGGAACAGAATGAAAGCTTGGATTAGACTAAAATAGAATGAAAGCCGCACGCACGCACACACACACACACACACACACACACACACACACACACACACACACATGCACACATACACACACACACACACACACAAGCACACCTACACGCACTCACGCACGCGCGTACACACACCTCACGCATACATACACACACACACGCACACGCAAACACACGCACACACACTCACACCTACGCAAACATACACCTACACACACACACACACACACACACACACACACACACACACACACACCTATGCAAAGATCTACGCAAATACCTACGCAAAGACACCTACACCTATACACACACGTACACGCACAAACACGCACACACACGCACACATACACACCCCTACACAAACACACATCTATGCGCGCGCGCACACACACACACACACGCGCGCGCACACACACACATACACACACACACACATACACAGACACACACACATACACACACACACATACACACACACACACACACATACACACACACACACACACACACACACACACACACACACACACACACTATAGCAATCAACATGGAACGTACGTACACACTTGGCAGTGTGCGACCCAGACTCCAATCATGTTCCTACCTGGTAGCTCAGGCAGGGACTGGCTCTCTCTTCACCTGTGTGTAATCAGTTCATGTGGCCTGCTGGGGTAGAGTAACGTGTCCTATATTCGTGCATGCGCGCATGTGTGTTTGATATGTACGTGATCGTATTTAATGTCAGCTTTGATGATGGAAAAGTTATATTGCTAGGTCCCGATGTTCTTGTGTTTTTTTATAACACTTTTTCTGTCCCCTTGACAGCTTGTTTACTGCTGGTCGCTGCAAATGAAGCCTCGAACAAGACAATGGCAGGATCTTCAGAACCACTGGACGTGAAGCACGGTACACAATGAAGAGGTGTCCAACCAAAGAGACTTTGCTCCAATGAAGGTTCCTCGTGTACGTGTTGCAATCACCCACGTGAAAATACGTTTGGTGCACAGTGCTGGGAGACATTGGAGTTTCATCGTTGGTAGTTTGGAAGAAGCTGCCCGATGTGTTCTGGGCAAATGCAAAATCAAACAGGTAAAATCAACGCAAGGAGACTCCATAAACAACTGACGTCATCAGATGTAGTACAAGTAGGCCTATGAACAAAACACAGACGATATCCAATGAATAAACATTAAAATTATTTCCATACGTGAGGTATTTCTGCAAGCACAGTGTTACCATGGCAACTAGCGCTATGAGTGCAACAAGCGCAAGTCAGGACGAGTCACTAGTAGTGACGCAACAGCCACGGACCGTGCAGTCGTCACGCAGCGGATACGAGGAGCGCGGGAAGCCTCTGTCCAGGGGAAGTAACTCCTTTGACCTTCAGAAGCCACAACCAGCTGACTGCCCGTGTTGCTGCCGTTGCTGCCGCATGTTTCCGTGTGAGTGCTGCAGCGTTCTGTGTTGCCGAGGCAAAGACCCACGCTGGTACTACCCTTGGGACAAAGGCCTGTGCGGTGTGGGCGGCCTGTGCTTCGCCTGGTACGCCATCTGCCTCGTTTTCCCTTGCTCGCTGTGCATCCCCAAGTGCCGCAACATCATCTGCATGGTGGACGAGCACTGCTGGGACGGCACCTGCTTCGGAGCCTGCATCTGTGGCATCCCCTTCCCCAAACCCGGTGGGCGTGGCCGTGTGTCTGAGGGCTCCAGCCCCTCCTCCTCCACACAGGACCTCACTCGTGCAGTGGGCGTGGCAGAGAAGCGAAGAGAGGGGAGAAAGGAGGGGACGGTGAGGGGAGAGGGAGTGGAAGAGAGACGGTGGGAAATGGGGGAGGACAGAACCATTAGAGGGACAGAAACATAACGATGTAAATAGGCATCTGTCGGGAGTAAAGAAGACCATAGAAATCCTTGGGAGAGGTTTGCAGTCTCCATGAATCTGGAGATGGCTTGAAGCCAGTTCGAGCATGGAGATGTCTGTGTAAGAATGTGAAGCACATGTAGAGATCTATAAATGGATGTGTTTTTGCGTGATGGCATTTTCTTTTACTTTCCTCTGCACGAGTGTTAGCTGCTGCCATAGACCCTCTTCTGATCTGATTGAAGCCACCGGTAGTCGTGGTGACATTGGGAATAGGGCGTGGGGTGGGTTTGGGAGCTGGAGAAAGATGAAGGGAAGGCGATGATAATTATTCAACTCTTTGTACACCGAGTGCAACATGTGGTCGCAAGTAGTGCACAATACTCTATCATAAACCTGTGTCCCAGGATGGGATGTCCAGGTGGCCCCAGCGTCCAATGTTCCATTGTGGACTTTACAGCCATGTTCGTGGTTCATGGGGGTTTCAATGGAAGACCAGTTGGACTGTGCCGATCGACGGATTCCTTATAATATTTTTTTTAAAGTTGTGAATATGGTAACCTAACCGCCCCTTTTATTTCCTGCCGACACCGAACTTTTTTTTAATCGTGTGTGCGTGTGTGTGCGTGTGCTTGTGTGTGTGTGTGTATGTGTGTGTGTGTGTGTGTGTGTGTGTGTGTGTGTGTGTGTGTGTGTGTGTGAGAGAGAGAGAGAGAGAGAGAGAGAGAGAGAGAGAGAGAGAGAGAGAGAGAGAGAGAGAGACAGAAGGGGGGGGGGGATGAAATCAATGGTAAACAACAGAGTGCTGCGAGCACTGTTTAGAGTTATATAAAAAAAACGAGTTTTCAGCGAAAGGGAAAATTTGATATGTTCCGAATAATCTACTGCATTCATGACACGTCTTAAAACACACACACACACACACACGCGCGCGCGCGCGCGCGCATACACACACACACACACACACACACACGTACACACCAATACACACACACCAACACACACACGCACTCACACACACACACGCACGCACCCACGCACACACACACGCACGCAGGCAGTCACACACGCGCGCGCATGCACGCACGCACAAACACACACGTGCGCGCGCAAATGCAATATTGCCTCCTCAAAATGAAATTTAAGAATCGAAAAATGTCAGGTCAACCTAATGAACATTTTTGCGTGCTGCTATTTACCTTAATAAGCAGCAACAAGCGACACTGACATCTCTGGATTTGTACTGTCTGTAGACTCTTACCTCGCAAACGTTGATTAAAGACACTACCTGTGTATAGGGTCTTTGTGTTAAGTAATGAGGGGTGACGTGAGGAGTAGAATAAGTGAAACGGAGGGCAAAAGCCACGGAAAACACAAAACCGTCACTTGGAACAATGAGGTAACCCGACGGCATTTCTCAACATTTGAATCACGAAGAGTGTGAGCAAAAACTGAAATCACGACTGCTTCAAGTCAGGTGATCCGAGGAGAAGTCGTTGCGGTTTTGTCGTCAAAGTGATGAGCTCATTCCGACACTAGGGAAGCTTTCTGACGTGTCAAAGTGATGTCATCACACGCCTGTTATGCAAATGAGCTGTGCGAAAATTCGCCTACTGTACGATTGAACGGTGAATTTTCAACTAGAACTATCATCTTTCGGGGCAAAAATACGTATGTCTTAATTAGACAGAAGACATTTTTCTTGTCTGTCCCATCGCAGGGTTTCGGCTCTGAATGTTAAACTTGACAATGTGCTACAATTGATGCAAAACATGTAAATATTTTACATGTTTTGTGAATGGACTCTGAAGTTTTCTTTTTGTACTGAATTAAAGTCAATAAAAAAATGTAACATTTGAAATTTGATTTATCATAAACATTTTGTAATATTAACATTTTTCTTTATTTTTCGACCTCGTCGTTGTCGTTGTCACCACCACTACCACCACCACTACTACCACCACAGCCACCACCACCACCACCATCATTATCATCATCATCATTATCACCGTCGTTGTCGCCGTCGCCGCCGTCCTCGAAATCACCATCGTCGTCGTCTTCGTCTTGATTAGTTTAGGATGTTTACTACAACCATTTTTCACTTCTATGAAATCATACCCGGCGTCTTCATTGTTGAGGTCGTCGTTGTTGTCATCATTAATTTCATCAGTAACGTCGTCGCTGTTTCATCATCGTCAGCATTATCATGACTGACTCGTCATAAATGTTTCCTCGTTTTCGTCACTGCTGCGATCATCAACATTTTGTCATTTGAACCATCACCAGCAGTGGTATAACGGTAGCAGCAACACATGGAATATTCAACATGCTGTATTTTCTCAAGTGTCTTCTTTAATTGCAGGCTGGTGCGAGATTATGTTTAGTTTTTCATTAAGAAGTACACTGCAGAATGGTAGTGCAAGAAACTTTTTGGGAGGTGTGTATGTGTGTGTGTGTGTGTGTGTGTGTGTGTGTGTGTGTGTGTGTGTGTGTGTGTGTGTGTGTGTGTGTGTGTGTGTGTGTCTGTGTGTGAAACTTTAACAAGATGCAAACTTCTATTCCCAATAAAAACCACTGGCCCTGAAACTCCAGGTTTTGGCATTAAAAAAGAAGAAGAAGAAGATCGGGTTCGAACCCGCAACCTCTCGAGAAAAGAGGGGGGAAAAAACACACACACACAAAAACACAAAAAACCAAGTCGGGTTCGAACCCACAACCTCTCGAAAAAAGAGAGAGAAAAAAAGTTTCAGCGCAGAATCGAACCTGGTCATGCATGACCAAGAGTCCAACGCTCTACCAAATGTGCCATTTGAGAACTGGTATGTCTGAGTGTTTGTAAAGCATTTATAACGTTCTTTTCCGTAAACCGCCTTGGTTCGTATTTGCACTGTAAATTGTAGAAAAATGGATGATAGTTCATGAAATTTGAGTGATCTTGTACATTTTAGGATACTCAAGGTCTATTTCTGCCAAGTTTTTAATATCGATTCACTGCCATTAAATGGCCACGCATTTCGCCATTCCGTCAACTGACATTTTAGGAGGGGTGTTTTCGGGTTTACGACCTAAATAAATCACTTTCTTTTCAAACCTCGATTCAGAAAATTTGATACATTCAATCGGACCTAACTTCCAGTAAGTGTGCAAAATGTCAAGGAAATCCGTCCAGTAATTTTTTAGATATCAGCCGTTAAGTCGGGACAGACACACACACAGACAGACAGACAAAGTCTGTAGGACCTTGTGACGTGGTTAGTGGTGTGTCAATATAAATAATCTTTTACTGCTGACTATTATAGACTACTATCCACGGGTTTTCATGCAAAACCCAGTCACCATGTTTCTGCAACTAAAAATGGCATAAAAAGGGGAGAAACAACAAGAAAAATAGACAACTGAGGAGTAAAGTCAGTTTCAATAATAAGTTTAATCAATAATAACAATTAAAAGAAAAGCCCACCCCAAAA